>NW_026507708.1:0-20011 GCF_026875155.1 Cherax quadricarinatus
AAAATAAAAAAACTTTCCATAATATTTTTTTCCATCCTTGGGCCAATTCCCAATAAAAGAAATAAGTTAACAGAAACTAATTGAATGGTGATGGTTAGTGGTTGAAAGAAAATGATATTTTTTCGTCCCTCCCCCTTGAAAAAAAAAATAAAATAATAGTAAGGGAGCAAGATAATTTTTTCTTAAAATTTTAAATACGAAAAGCCTTTGTAATATCATGCCATTCGTTTCCAGATTTGCTGTTAAAAGTTAATACTCCCGTGGTTTTGTGAACAATATCAATAATGCCCTAGTGGTTTTTATAATTTTATAATTATTTATACAATATAAATCAGCCTTTTCTACCCCTATGAAAAGTAAAAATCCAATAGTTTGAATGCCAGGAAATTAAAAATTGTGGAATTAAATTGTGGTGTGAGGCTGTGGATAATAATATTCGGTCTCCCGACTAACCAGTAAAAGTGGACTTTTGGGTAAAATTTAAAAATTGCATTACAACCATCCTAAATTTAAAGGTAAAAAAAAATATACTGGCTTTAAAAAATAGATAATCCATTTAAATAATTTTACAGAATGAATAAGGAACAGTGGGTTCCCCCCTTTCCCCCCCCCTCCGAATGAAACTCCCCCCCATTCCATTTACAGGTATTAAAGGTTAATGCGAGCTTCCCAATCTACCAAGAAAGTATACCAAATTAGAAGGAAGAATCCCGGAACGAGAAAAATTAAAGTTTAATAGGTTAAAATACCCCTTTCGGGTTAAAATTAAAAAATTCTAAAGAATAGATTTAATATTAGATGGTGTTAATTTCGATTCAGTGATTCAGATTCCAAAATTATGAAGAGTGAAAAATAATTTTGAAGAAATTTAAATCTTGGTTATTTTAAATACCCTGTGGGGGGTAAAAATAAAAAACGGTACCGTGGGGGACGGTTAATTAATCCAAAAGATTAAGTTAGTTTTAATATCTAAAATTTTTGGAACTATCTAAAAAAAACTAGCCCATCCCTATTTAATTCTACCCTTCCACCTCCTCCTTTCTTGTTTTTTTTTTCATTCTCTTCCATTCAATAATCCTTTTTACTGTTTTTTTTTTTTTTTGTTTTACAAATATTGCCCCAATTTATAATTAATATTCCCTCCCATCAGAAACATAAACTAACTCTAAAAAGTAAGGAGTCTCAAATAACGAAAAAAAAAAATAATAAAAAAAAAAAAAAAATTATATTCTTTTTTTTTTATAAATTTTTTTTATATTGAATAAAAAATAATCCAAGGTTTCTTTTTTGGGAGGAATTTATAAATAATTCCACTAAAATTACTTTTACTCCTCCTAATTTCGATGAAAACCGTGAAATAAAACGTTAAAAATGATGAAAATTTCAACCCAAGGTTGGGTTCCCCCCCTTAAATTTAAATCTTGTTTAATGAGTTTGGAAAGTTTTGTAAGCTCAATTTTTTTTCTCTTTGCCGGACATTCCCCTTTTTTTTTTCTTTTCTTTTCCACCTCAAATACAAGGGTAATTTTTCAAATTTATATTATTATCATTATTTGTTTTTTGTTTAAACCCTTCCCATTAGAAGCCCCAAAAATTGTAAAAAAACTGGGGGATTTTTATTGGTTTAAAAGGGAAAAAATGCGATTAGTTTACCAACCATAAACCTTTTTTTCATAAATAGTTATTAGTAAGTAAAATAAATTTCCTAATTCATGTTATTTGGAAACCATTTTAGGTTAAAATAATTTTTGAGCGGCATTATATCCTTTATAAAAATTTCCCTTTCTTCTAAGATATTCCCCAATGAACCTTTAGGGGGGGGTAAGGCAAATAAAGTTATTTTTAACAAAATTTTCATCCATAATTAGAGTAATTTTTTAATTCTTGTTCCATGAATATTGTTGTATTATTAATACCATTCCAATTATAAAAATTGGGCAATTTTTATAATTTCCTAAATATTTTTTTTAAATTCATCTTTTACATTTTTTTTAATTTTCCCCTCGGATGTGTCCACACTCCGAAGTGAATAATTCTTAAAAAGAAAAATTAAATGGATAATTTAAGGAAAAAAAAATGTTTTCCCGAAAAGAATTATTTCTAACTTGGATTTAGATCAATAAAACTTTTGTTAATGAGACTATTTCATTGAAGAGTAAAACTTGAGAGGTTGTGATTATAAAATGAAATTATGAATTGGAAACAGAAAAAATAAATTTTTTAATATTTCATCTCGAATAATTGAATATCAGATTTTTTTTTTTTTTTGTATTTATATTGCTTTCCCGTAATTTTTTTATGTAAAAAAATAAAAAATAAATATATTCCCCCCCCACTTTCATTTAGTTAAAAAAAAAGCAAATCAAAAAGCTGAAATTTAAACTGAATATTTTAATTTTGAGTTTTTAATTGGTTAATTTTTTCTATTTTGTTTATTTTTGTTTAGTTTTTTTATTTTATTTTTTTTAAGAGGGAAAATTGATTATTTTTCATTAATTTCGTCAATTTATGTTTGTGTTTTCATTACTTAAATTTAATTAATATTTTTGTACTAAATAGAAAATTAAAAAGTGAGCATAAAATAATGTTGTATGAAAAAAATCTTTTTCCTTACTAGAATAAAATTAATATTTATAATAATTTTTATCTTATGGAATTTTAAATTTCAAAATTAATGGCATTTAATAACGAAGTCCAATTTTTTGTAAAATAAATACGCAATAACATTTTTTTTACTTATTGAAATTCCATTTGATTTTGTTTTTGAAATTTCATTTTTCCTTTTGGTTTTTTTTTTAATATAGTTATTTTTTTGTTATTTTTATTATAGTTGTTTTTACAACCCTCCTTTTATAATTTAAAACAAAAATACATTAAATTTATTTTTTAGATTTGGGGCTTTTTCTTAATGTGTTTTTTTTTTATGTATGTTTTGTTTAAAAATAATAAGTAAAAAACCCAAAAAAATAAAAATAATATCAACCAACAAGACACATTTTTGAGTAACGATTTGGTTAATTGGTAATCTGTATTTAAGTAATTAACACAATAAAAGAAAAAAAATAGATTTTTATTTTAAAATGTAAAAAAATATTTAGTCCCATATAAATTGTAAATTATAAGTTAGATAATTAGTAAATTTTACCCATGAACTTTTAACTTTATTGCTACATCCCCCTTAAATATAAGACTCCACAGTTATTTTTGTATATTGCAGTCTATCCCAGCCCAAGATGTTAATTTTTAAAGAGATATTTTGAAAGTATCACCTTAAGTAAAATAATAATTTATGGATAAACTAATAAAAGAATATTAAATTTTTTAATGAATTACAACAAGGGATTGTGAACAGAAAGAAATTTAATCATAGATGGAAAAAAATAAATAAAGACTAAAAGGGACAAAGAAGAAATTTTTTATTAAACTTCCAATATGAATTTATTTTAAATCCATTAACAAGAAATTTGCATTTGGGAAAATCCTCCTCATTTGATTTAGATTAAATCATGAAAAACAAAACAACAATACAAATGTAAAAAACCCATAATTGTATGTGCATTATAAGTACAACATAGTTTGATTTTAAATAATTAAATTAGCCTTTTTGAAAAAGCAAAACTTTTTAATTGTGCCAATAATAAAAAAAAATTTTCCTTGCAAATTTAATGCACTACTATAAATATAAAATTTGCCACCTTAAAAAGTTAAATTTTGGAAATAGACCCAATTCAGCACAAATCATAACCAAATTGAAAAACAAATACGTATTGCAAATTTATGTAAGCATAAGTTTTTTTTAATCAATAAATAGTAGCTTTTTTAAAAGCACCATTTTAATGTGCATAATAAAAAAATTTTTCTTGCCAATTTAATGCAATAAGAAAAATTGGCATTTAAAATGTAATTTGGATTTAGAACAATAAATACACATCATCAATTGAAAAAATTCCAAATACGTTAATGTTAAATTAATATTGTTAAATAAGTTTTAAATGAATAAATTATATTTTTTTAAAAAGCACAATCTTAAATGATCATAATAAAAAAATTTTACTGGCAATTTTTTTGTAAATAAGAAAAATTTTTTACACCAATAAAAAAAGAGTAAAAAAAATAAATGATTATACATCCAGAGGAATATACCATACAAATTGAAAAAACCATAATATATTTGTAATTATTGTAAATCCCTTGGTTTTTTCCCTACTAACAAAGATAAATTAAAAAAAAACCCATATTTTTTCACTCCCAATATAAATGACTCAAAATTTTTTTCCTGTTTCCCTGTATTATGTCAAAAATGTTTTTTTTTTTAAAAAAACAATTTATGTATGAAAAATAAAACATGAAAAAAGAAAATATCCATACAGGAAAGAAAAAAACCCTACACCATGTGACAAATTTGTAAATATAATTTTTAGAACAAAAAATACTTTTAAAAAGAAAACTTATTAATGGAGGAAAAACATCCCTGTACAATTAGCGAAAATAATTTCCACAATTTGGGGGAGAAAACTAATAAAGTTTAATTTTAGAGTGGGAAAAATGAAATATCAAACAAAATAAAGCGAGAGATTAATTTAGAATGTACAAATTTTAAATGAATATTATTTTTTTCAAATTTCCCATTTTTATAATTTTGAAAATTATAAATTCCACGAAATAAGGTTTTTTTATTTTCTTTCCATCAACAGCTAACCCATAATAAAATAAATTTTTTTATTTTTTTAACTGCTTTTTATAGTTTTTTTTATTAAAAATTCTTTTTTTAAAAGAAACAGAAAGCAATAAATGTTAATAAATGTTTACCACCCATATCCCATGAACCTAGAATTATGATATTATGGCAAAATTTCATTTCATCAGAGGGGGAAAAATTACCGTAATAAAAGCCTTTGTGCGTGAAAAACATAACCCCAATATTCCCGTTTTCCGTGCAACTGTTTGTTTGTTTGAAAATTATAATTTTTGTAAAATTGTCCAATGTTTATTTTGAATAATTGAATTCTTTTTATAACAATAATGCAATGGAAAATTCCCACGAGTTTTTAGTTTAAGCCTTTATATGGATTAGCCGTAGTTTTTTTTTTTAACTAATAATTGGAGGATGAAATGTTTTCCCCCTAGTAATTTTTTTAAATAATTAAAAAACGTGGTTTTTATAGATATACACGACGTGGGTTGAAAACAAAAGGAACCACCACCAATTTGCAATCCAGAAAAACTAGTTGTTTAACGAAAAGTGGAATGTATTAAAAAGCAATTCTAAAATTCAAAATTTTACAAATTATCTTTTAGAAGTATTTTAAAATTATTCCCATGATAAGGTTTTTGGAAATAATTCAATTTGTCCTTAATTAATAACTATGTTTTTTGAGATTTTTTTTTTTTTTTAAAATTTATATAAAATTAGCTTTTAATTATTAATAATTATTATGTATGGTGTTTGTTTTTTTAATAAAGAGATTTTCAGGAAATGGGTGAAAAAATCATAAATATCCCTCAATAATGTGTTTCGTGAATTCAGCATGGAGGAGAAAAAAAATAAGTAATGTAAAAGATATAAGGGAAAAAATAAATTTGTAGTTTTAACAATTTATCAGGAAATACGTTTTTTAAACATAAGATGATTTGTATTAAATAAGGAAAATATCCTGGTAACATTAAACATTTTTTGAAAACAACTTCCCACAAAAATCAAATCCAACTGTGTTTTTTAAAATAAGCCCCCTAAACGTCTGAGTTTTTTTTTTTACTTTATTAAAAATACCACAATTTCCTAAATAAATGGTCCCTTATTCCCCCTTGTTTTGATACAATGGTGGTTTAATGAAAAAAAACCAACAAATTCCAGTTTATCTTGAAAAAACATTTCCCCTACAGATATCGACCATCAATGAAATCTAAAGTGTTTTTCCAACATGGATTATTCAAACCTAATTAAATGACAAGATTGAGTTATAATTAGTAATTAGTTTAAAAGGATTGTGTTACAAGAGGTAAATGGTGGGGGGGGGGGGTGGGTGGTTGGGTTTTATGTTTTTGTCAAGATTCCCTTTCCTCCTGCCCCTTCCTTTCCCTTTCTTCCTCCCTCCTTTTCCCTAAAAATAAATCTGAATGTTTAATTATTTGGTGTTGGCCACGTTTTGGTTTCATGGTGGTTGGAAAAATATGAATGGATGGTTGTTATTAAATCCATTGAAAATACCCATTAATAATTATTATTACAATAATGTCCCTTTTTTTTTTTTAAATTATGGTGTTCTTTTTTTATTTTTATTAACCTACTTAAATAAAGTGGAATACCATTTTTGAAATATCCCTTTTGTAAGTTCCTTAATTGGGATATAATTTTCCATGTTAAACTTAAAATTTAACAGTTTAAAAATTTACCTCCTTTTTCCCATAATAATAAACAAAAGAGAAATATAGTTTAAGTTTTATAAAAAGTTGCTTAACATAGACAGAAATTCCCATTATAAAAAACAAGTACCCAGAATTAAAATTAACATATTATATTTTGAAAAGAGAAAGTGAGGATAAAATGGAAGTATAAATAATCATTAATCCTGTATATAGGTAATAACTGGTGATGATGGGTAAATTTTTCCTGATAACAAAATTTTCACAAGAAATAATAATAATTATTTATTATTTTCCCCAGTAATCTATATCATTTTATCCCCATGTAATTATGTTTTTTTTAAAATATAATATAATCCAATAAAAAATACAAACCACCTAAACAAATAAGTATAAAATGGGATTATGCCGAGGGATTATTTTTTCAACACTCCGCCAATCGAGAATTGGACCATTATAACCCCCCGGTTTTTTCTTTAATTGAAAATTTTGTTTCAAAATGTACAAAAAAAAATAGGGATTTCCCCATACAGATGCAGAAATTTAAAGAATTTTTATTACGGTCAAAAAATGTGGTTAATTAACCTACCAAAAATTTGAAAGGAGGATTAATTTTGAAAAAATGATATTTTTTTAAATCATTCTCCCTGGAAAAATACAATACCACTATGGCCAATATTTATTAATAAACGACCATTAAAAAAAATTACCCCAAAAAGAATAATTGGAAGAAACTCAACTTTAAATAAAATTATTTTTAAAATATGAATCATAATAAATTAAGTAATTTTGGATGGGTAAATGAACGACCAGAAATGGAAAAAGATAAAGGAAACCCCGTACCCTTTGCCTGATTTTGCCTTTTAAAAATTTATTTTGGTAAATTCCACCCAGTTAAGAAAAAAAAGTGTAGTCCAATATGTGGCAAATGTTAATTGGAAAATCCAGAACGTGATAAGAAGGTCAAGAATGAATGGTATAAACCAATGAAAAGAATAGGAAAAAGTTAAGTAAATAAATACATCCACTTTTAAATTTTTTTCTTCTCCCTTATTATAAATGTCCCCCTTTGGTGTGTTGAAAAAAATTCTCCATTCCTATGCTTTTTATCCCTTGTTAAATTTTTTATCGTAAGTGAAATTTCTATTAATGGTGTTTCAATAAAATCTATCCGAAAGGGGGGGAATGGCCCCAGAAATTCGAAAGACGTCCACGAAACTTTAATAAAAAATCTAATGAATATTATTTAATTATGATGAATCGACAAAAATTAAGATATGGCCTTTTTTCCCCTCATCAAAAATGGATACTCCAGATTCCTCCGAGATACAATTATAACCATTTGGGGAATAAAAGTGGCAATATTTTTGTTAACGGACCGGAAGATAGAAGGATTTTTGTATGTAATAAACGTTTTTTGTTTTTTTTTTATTTAAAATCCATACTTTATCTTCACTTATAAAAAAAGTGGAATAACATATTACAACCAAAATAAAAGTTAAATTATCTGGATATTTTTAGAAAAGGGATTTACTACTGAAACCCATGGTTCAGATGGTCCCAAATTAACAATTTTTAAATAAATTAAAATTTATAAAAAATAAAAAAAAAAAATTGAATTCTAGTAAGGTTAATTTTTTTGAAAATTTATATTAAGAAAAATTAACAAAAACTCCAACATAATATACCAATTTAGAAAAAAGAAAAATAATAAAAAGATTAATGAAATGACCCAAAAATCAAAAAATTAAATTAGTGGGGATCCTCGTTAATAAAATTTGATTTTCCCCCCACCTAAAATTTGCATTAAAAACATTCATCCGGACTAGCAGCATTCGATGGGTGGGTCCCCAAAAAAAAAATTGATGAAAAATTGTATAACCACCCATAAGAAACCAAAAAAAATTAAAGTAATTCCCAACTAGCCATGGGTAAAAACCCAGAAGAATGGTAAAAAAATAATCAATTTAAGACCTGCAAATAATAAAATAGGAAGATAACACTAAGGAATATGGTCCATACGAATTTTCCCCCTTATTCAAACATTTGCAATAGTAGCATCTGGCAATTTCAAAAATTATTTACCCTTCCCCCAAAAAGAAATCTGAAAACCAAGAACCTAAACTCTATTACCAACAAAGTTGAAGTTGGGTTTAATATCGATTTAATTAAAAATACCTCCCGAACACCTCAAACGTTGGTGGTTAAGAAATTCCCCCCTTCCTTGAAAAAGGTAACTTCGATTTGTGTATTATATCCCCCCCACCAACATGAATATTATACATAAAATCGACCAGAACAACTTCCCTAAGAGAAAAAATTAATACCCTCAAATTAACATTTAAATAGAATAAAATCCCTTCCCAAGAAACAACAAACAATTTTTTTAAGATTTGAACAAATTATCTACACCCATTTTTAATTCCAATTTATAGAATTTATAATGCCTTTTCCCTCCCAAAAAAACCTCAAATTTTTTAGAAGGATCCCCGTTCGGCATTTGCCCCCCCGACATTTTTTAGGCCAGAAATATTGGGGCCTTTTAACCCTCAATGGGAATATAAATTAGTCCCCCCCCCCTCTTGGAACAAAGCAGAACCAATTTATTTAGGGTTTTTCACTCCAATATGCTTAAAAAAACGCAGAAAATTGCAAAATGCAATTGAAATTAAAATTAGAGTATGAGACTGTCAAAATTAATGGAGAATGTTGCAAACTAGTCTAATTTAACCCCACGAATTTAGGTTTATTTTTAAAAATTTTAAAAGGCCCCCAAGGGGTCCCCAACCTGTAACAATAAAACCTCCTAAAGAAAATTAAACTCTTACCATTTTCCAAGATCCAGTGGAGAGTTGTTTTTTTTTTAATGAAAAGTCACCCCCCTTTTCCGCGACATAGCCAAAAAAACCACCGTCCTCTCCTCCCTTAAAAGACCCGAGAGTAATAATTTTTCCCAAACAAGATTATTCCCAGTCTTTTGTTGGGCTGGGTTTTTAGATCCCCGAAAAAAAAAAATTCCCCAAATTCCTTAATGGGTCCCCCCAACCGACAACGGGCCTATAAAGCTCCGTCCTAAATGCTGCTCATCTTCCACGAAAATTCAATTAGCGGGACTGCATTCCCTTTTCTTTTTCCGCCTATTTATGGTGGGTGGGTGCCCCGGTATTCCCCTAATAATAGTCATTTCTATTGGAGAAAAATCATATCAAAAAAACCAGCTTATTTCATTATTCTTTCTAATAAAATAAAGACCAACATCAAAATATTAATAATGTTTTTTCCTATTTCCTTTTTGTTAAAAAAATCCCCATGGTTTAGCAGTAAATTTAATATTTTTTGGATGAACCTGAAAGACAGTTAAAAAAAAATATACTGGTCCAATCCAAGGTAAGATGTAGACAGAGGGTTTATTTTTGTGGTGTAAAGCAACATTGAAGACCTTTTCTATAGTTTCGAATACAAACTTATGGCCCCCGTTTCACAAAAAATGGCTCTTCCCTCCCCCGTTTTAAAAAGGGCAAACATAATTTTGATTTATCCATAAAACCGTCTTTTTTTTTCCAAGGTAAAATTCAATTTAGGAATTTTTTAGAAGGCAGTATAGTAATTAAAAGAGAAGTAAAAAAATTGTAAACAAATTTTTAATTAATTTTTACCAATGGAGAAAATTGAAAAATTGTAAAACCACTTAAAACGAAATAGCCCTTTAAATTTATTTGGAAAAGGGAAAAAAACGTGAGATTTACAAAGATCCCCATTTAAAAATGATTGAATCCCAATCACTCAAATTAAGTGGATTTTTAAAACAAAAATATCCCTCATCAGACTCCTAAACCACAAACATGTTTCCTTCTGATAAAAGTCCGAAAATCCAGAAAAATTTTTTCCATCTTTTTAGAGCGTCCCCCGCGAAAAAAAATGAAATGGGGACTTCCAAAAATCTAATGGGCTTTATTTAGAGAAAAGACCCATCACAAAATTTAAAACTCAACGTTTCCCTAATCGATGGGCATCAATAAATGAATTTGTGTAGATTTTGGGTTTTGTGTTTTTTTTTTTTTTTTTTACAGAGCTTGCGGTTTTTTCAAGTTTTAATGGATAAAATTCTCCTCCCCTTTTTTACACAACCATCTATGGGAAGAAATAAATTTAACAAACAACCTTACTTCTCCAAAAAAAAGGGAGGTGTTTTATTGGGCCGCATGGGGGTAAAAAAATGAATGGAAAAAAGATAATGCCCCCCCCATAATAAATTTAAATTAGGGATATATGGAAAACCAAACCTTATCCCAAGTCCCCCCCCCTTTTAAAAATTGCTTGGGTTTAAAATTAATCCTCATTTTCTCTGTTAAAAAAAAAACAACGGTGGGCAAAGCTAATGGAGACAAAATATATAACAAAATAAAATATACAATTAAAATATACAATAATTTATCAATCCAACATCAAGAAAAAGAAACGCCGCCAATCTTTTTATCCATAATTTAAGAAAAATCAAACCCGTCCCCAATTTGGGAGATTTTATTTTTTAATTACTTAAATTAATTTTTTTTTTAATTTCCATAAATACAAATTTAAATCCATCCAGTTTTTTTCCCAACACATTTATTTTTAAATTCAATAATTATTTTGGAATGATCCATTAATAATTATAATCCCTTCCTATAAATAATATAGAAGGAGTATAATATAAAACCACAAATTTATTTTTAAAATCTTTTTATTTTCTATAACAAAAATAATTCTGTTCAAAACATTTTTAAAAATTCCAATATTAAACCATATTTATCGCAATTGTTTCCTATTTATACTTGTTTTTCTTATTACCAAAACTGGTCTCCCTATCCATTTATTGTTTTTTGTTTTGCACTTATTTGTCCCCCCTCCCCTAATCATAGTTTTTTGCCCCTTGTAGTTACCATAAATTGGGTTCTCCTCAAAAAACATCAACATAATTGTTTTTTTTTATTTAAATACATAATAATTAAAACCTTCCTCCATGTGTTTTTTTTTTTTTCAAAACCATAGAAAAGTTCACAATTAGCCCCCCCATCATCACCACGAACTAAAAGAGAAAGCGACGCCCTTAAATGCCCTCCCCCATTGGATAATAATAGTTCATAATTCATCGCTCCTTTTATTTTCGCATAATCAATTGTGAACTAAAGTAAGTCCTAAGCAAATCACTTTTAAATTTAAATCAATCCTTTTGAAATTCCCCCGTTAAAAATCCCTCTTCTGATCCCACAAAATTTTCTTTTTTTTCAGAAGGAAAATCAATAATTCCAAAAAAAGTTTATAATGATTTTTTGGGTAAGATGGAGAAAGGGTAGGCCCCCACTTATCTCCTTTTTAATAAATTACCCCCCCCGAAATAGTGGGACCCTGCATGTTTGAGGAATGAAAATTTATATATCAAGTTATTTTTGGCAAGAAAAAAACAATGGAAAATAAACCATTATAAAAATGATACACACACCCCAAGTAAAATGGTTTTCAAATGCATTGTAAATTTAAAAAAGGAAATAAAAAAAAATTAATTTAAAAAAAAAATAGTAGAAAATATGGGCATTAATTTAAAAAAACAGTATTATGAACAATTCATTTTAATAAATAATAAATACCTTAAGTGAAAAATTACTTCTTCTAGCCTTTCGGATTTTTACCTTAATAGAAATTAGTCCTAAGAGTAAACATGTGCTTTTTGCCTTCAGCCTAAAATAGTACAGTATAATTTTTTATATTTATTTAAAACTAAAACTGAATTTTATTTTTAATTTTTATTTATTATATAAAATATTGTTTTTAGAAAAAAAATAAAAAAATTTTATTATATTTTTTTGTATTTTTTAGATAAGTTGGGGTTGGGCCCATGGAATTTCCTAATTTCCCTACTAAATCAAACAAAGCCAAAGAAGAAATTATGAAAAAAAGAATGATGGAAAAAAAAAAAATTTAAAAAGAAAATAAGTTCCCCATCCCCAACCTTAGTCCTGATTTTGCAAAATCAAAAAGAGTACTTATGTATCCATTATATGCTCATAATAGAAAAAATAAAAGCTAAACCCTGGGTATCCATAATTTTTAAACACTGACCATAAAATGAGAAGGTCCCCCCCCTTTCCAAACCTAAAATAAAATAATCCCCCAGAAATTGAGAACATTCCCCCAACCTATCCACCATCGATTGGGAGGATCCCTAGATAGTAATCTCTTAAAAATTTAACCCAGATTTCAAAAACCCTTTTATCGGGGCATAAAAAAAACCATCTTTCCCCTACGCTACGCCAAAACTAAGAATTTGTTATAATAGTGGGACCGTTCCAAGAAAATGGGAATATGTTCCCCCCCAAGTACACCTCCCAAGTTAAACAAAAACCTCCACCGATACACCTCCACCACATTCCAGATACAGACATTTAATCCCATGAAAAAATTTTAACTTGAAATGAAGGATTTTTTTAATAATTATGATTAGTTTATTTGATATTGGGTTTTTAGTATTTTTTCCCAAATGTAATTTGTACAAATTAATAATAATGGATTTTTTACCTCTAAATTACCCAATCATTAAATTTACATTTACATGCCATAAAATGTAATCTTAAAAAAGTAAAAAAAAATTAAAGTTTTTTTTTTTTTTTTCAAATTAAAAAAAAAAAATAAAAATTTGTTACTTTTGGGACAGTATATTAATTTTAATTTATTTTATTTTTATTTTATATTTTAATAATAATAATTAATAGTAACAATATAAAATTTTAAAAATTATAAATATTTTTTTAATTTGCAAAAAATGAAACCACCAACTGGTAAATAAATTATCGAGTTATTAGACTATATATGATATATGCTAAAGGAAATTGTAGAAAATTAGAGAATTTTAATGGGAAATTCCCCTCCCCCTCCTACACCCTGGTTTCAAATTTAATATTATATGATTCACTTTAAAAAAAATGAAAAAATAGGAAAATCGAAGATAAAAATTGACTGACTGGTGGCCTACATTGACCAAGTAAAAAAGAGTTTTGTTTTTTGATTGCCTTTTCCTGGATTATATTCAAATTTAGTTATTTGGGTGTTTGTTACTTCCACGTGATAGAACAACCGTTTTTTTTTTTGGGAAAAGTATAATTAATTGGGTGGATTTATTACAAGTTTTAAAAGGGATTAATAACAGTTTATACAACCAATTTTGACAATGAAAATACCTACACTGGTACATTTAATTAAGGGTGGGAAATCCTTCTCTTAATGATCTTTAAAAAGAAGGAAAATTTAAAATCGAGGTTATTTTTGCACGAAGGTTATTTTAAAAATTGGTAAAAGGACAATCAAGCAATGTTTTACGTTTATATAAGTTATTATTTAAATTATAATTAATAAGCCTTTTTGGAAAATTTTTTAATGCTATGGGAAATATTTTTGGATCTTTACAAGTTGGGGGGTGTGTTTTATTTGGATTATCAAAACGAAAATTAAATGAAAAAATTTTTTCCCCAATTCCCCAAAGGATTATTTTAAAAATTAAATTTGAAGAATCTACAGGAAAATAATTCCCTTCCCCTTCAATTTTTTTTAGTGCAGTGGATATGTGGATAAATTTTGTTCCACCATATCCCCGTATAACTCTCCCATTTTTGAATATTGAAAAGCTAGTTCGACATGATTAAATTCTGTGGTGGTTTGTATACCTCGTGGGTTGGAAATAGTCCACCCCCCCTCGGAGCATGATGGGCGCGAGGGTAAGAGAAATAGGGAAAAGCCAGAGGTGGGGAAGGCGTTCATTACCAAATAAGCTACAAGGTTTTTTTTAGATTTATCCCCTGAAAATATCCAATATTTTAAATTAAACAAAACTTTTTAAGGAAAACATCTATTAAGTTGTTAAAATATTATCCCTAAATTGTACAAAGAATTAAAAAAATCTATAAATACAAGGGATGGAAATTTCTTGCTGAAAATGTTGAATTTTTATTGAAACTGAAAAAAGAAAAAATGTGATTAAAAATAGAATCCTTTTTAGAAATCCTTTTTAGTAAAATCCCTCAATATAATGTTTTGGCCCACTGGTATAAGGACAGATGGGGGATTTTGTTTTTGGGATCCATCCTTTTATCTTTTTTAGAGACGAGCTTTTAATTATCAATGGAATTTCCTAACACCTGGAAAAAAACCATATATTTTAATCATGAAGTTATCGGTTAACCCCCCCTTTAAAAAATCTTATTGCTTAGATATGGAGTTGTTTTTAGTTTCCTTAAAAATAACTCCCCACAGCTGGATATAAATATCGACGTTTAAATGATGTGCCCCGTAAAAAAAAAAAATTTTCCCCATAGGGGAAAATAATGTTGTTGAAAAAAATAACCTCCCTTTCTCATAGGTCCCCCACTAAGATGCATTTTGGTGCTGAAAAGCTTCCTTCATTGATCGAATAAGAGTCCCAAAAATTATTTAATATTCCCGATATAAAAAGCCTAATGGTATAAACCCCAATCTACGAAATATGAAAAAAATAGAACCAGATCCATATTTTTTGTTTTTTTTTGAAAATTTTTCCCTTCAATATGTAGTGACTGTAAAACAAAAGATTTTTGAATTTTAAGTCTAATTATTACTCAATTAAATGGACATATTAAATACAGTTAAGATGGAAATTACTATTGGTTTTTTTTTTAAGTCAAGAAAAATTGGCTTTGGGATCTTAATCCCTAATGTGGTTGGAGGAAAAATTGGTTTTTTAAGTGGTCCCCCACCAAATTCACAAACAAACTTAAATGTTTGTATTAAAAACGTTTAATATTAAAATACTTTTGTTTTAAATATTCAATAAAACATGCACCAATTGATTTTTTTTAAATTCTTGCTTAATTCAGGAAAAAGCATCCTTATTATTTTAACCAAATAATTACATTAATTGAGTTGGTCCCCCCCCCTCCCACCCCGAGAAAAAAAATCCCGCCCTTTTAAAATATTATGTAACTGTCCCCCCTACCCGACTCATGTCCCCCCCCCAAATAAATGGAATAGGGGGTGGAAAAAAATTTACATAAAACAAAGAGTGCTGAAGTTTCCCTAGAGAGCCTAATAAAAGGTTGTCCATGTATCTTCTAAAACCTGTAAAGCCTCTTTATGTTTTTTTGAAAATTTGCATCAAACTGTAAAAAGCAACCCCAGTATAAATAATTTAGAGATTAATTAAAAATTTTTTTAAATCGAGGAATCTCCAGTAAACACTTATTCCTCGAAGAATAAAATTTCTGAAAAAAAGATTGATACAGAAGGTATTTTCCAATATATACAAATTTGGAAGAAGGATCCTTTTTCTATTAAATAATAGTGTATAAAGTAAACAAGAGGGATCGTTTTCCCCTAATACAGAAAACCACCCCTTTTCCCGAAAAATTTATGTTGGAAGACTAGTGGAAAATTTGAACCCGAAGTAATTTAGAAAAAAAACAATGGAAATGATAACTCAAGCAAATGCTCCCCTTAAAATTATGGTGGAAATTCCACAAATTTAAATGTGCCAAATGGCTTTTCATTGGGCAAATCCTTTACCTGAATGCATTTTGTAGGGTAAAACCGGGCAAAATGGGTTAAAAAAAACAGCTTTTAATGGTCACGATATCAATTAATAGGTCCTCCCGGTGAATTTTTTATACGAAAAACTAACTGAAAAAAACGCAAACTGTAATTTTTTGTAACCGGAGAGATACTGTATTCCATCGCCTTTTCTATAAAAGGTGCCCCCCTTCCGATTCCAATTAGGTAAGGGGGTGAAGAATTAGCAAAAACAATTTATACATAAATTCAAAATTGTAAGAAAACACATAACCCTTTTTCCCTGAAAATTCCCTTAAGTTATTCAAAAATTGAAAAATCTCTCTTGGTGGGTAATTAGTTTTTTAGCACAAAAAAAAGCATTAAAAGGGACAATTCCCCAAGAAAATAAATAAAAGATTTTGGAAAAATGAAGTTAGTAAAATAAGATAGGGGGTTTAAAAAAGAGAAAATAAAAATAAAAAAACTTTCCATAATATTTTTTTCCATCCTTGGGCCAATTCCCAATAAAAGAAATAAGTTAACAGAAACTAATTGAATGGTGATGGTTAGTGGTTGAAAGAAAATGATATTTTTTCGTCCCTCCCCCTTGAAAAAAAAAATAAAATAATAGTAAGGGAGCAAGATAATTTTTTCTTAAAATTTTAAATACGAAAAGCCTTTGTAATATCATGCCATTCGTTTCCAGATTTGCTGTTAAAAGTTAATACTCCCGTGGTTTTGTGAACAATATCAATAATGCCCTAGTGGTTTTTATAATTTTATAATTATTTATACAATATAAATCAGCCTTTTCTACCCCTATGAAAAGTAAAAATCCAATAGTTTGAATGCCAGGAAATTAAAAATTGTGGAATTAAATTGTGGTGTGAGGCTGTGGATAATAATATTCGGTCTCCCGACTAACCAGTAAAAGTGGACTTTTGGGTAAAATTTAAAAATTGCATTACAACCATCCTAAATTTAAAGGTAAAAAAAAATATACTGGCTTTAAAAAATAGATAATCCATTTAAATAATTTTACAGAATGAATAAGGAACAGTGGGTTCCCCCCTTTCCCCCCCCCTCCGAATGAAACTCCCCCCCATTCCATTTACAGGTATTAAAGGTTAATGCGAGCTTCCCAATCTACCAAGAAAGTATACCAAATTAGAAGGAAGAATCCCGGAACGAGAAAAATTAAAGTTTAATAGGTTAAAATACCCCTTTCGGGTTAAAATTAAAAAATTCTAAAGAATAGATTTAATATTAGATGGTGTTAATTTCGATTCAGTGATTCAGATTCCAAAATTATGAAGAGTGAAAAATAATTTTGAAGAAATTTAAATCTTGGTTATTTTAAATACCCTGTGGGGGGTAAAAATAAAAAACGGTACCGTGGGGGACGGTTAATTAATCCAAAAGATTAAGTTAGTTTTAATATCTAAAATTTTTGGAACTATCTAAAAAAAACTAGCCCATCCCTATTTAATTCTACCCTTCCACCTCCTCCTTTCTTGTTTTTTTTTTCATTCTCTTCCATTCAATAATCCTTTTTACTGTTTTTTTTTTTTTTTGTTTTACAAATATTGCCCCAATTTATAATTAATATTCCCTCCCATCAGAAACATAAACTAACTCTAAAAAGTAAGGAGTCTCAAATAACGAAAAAAAAAAATAATAAAAAAAAAAAAAAAATTATATTCTTTTTTTTTTATAAATTTTTTTTATATTGAATAAAAAATAATCCAAGGTTTCTTTTTTGGGAGGAATTTATAAATAATTCCACTAAAATTACTTTTACTCCTCCTAATTTCGATGAAAACCGTGAAATAAAACGTTAAAAATGATGAAAATTTCAACCCAAGGTTGGGTTCCCCCCCTTAAATTTAAATCTTGTTTAATGAGTTTGGAAAGTTTTGTAAGCTCAATTTTTTTTCTCTTTGCCGGACATTCCCCTTTTTTTTTTCTTTTCTTTTCCACCTCAAATACAAGGGTAATTTTTCAAATTTATATTATTATCATTATTTGTTTTTTGTTTAAACCCTTCCCATTAGAAGCCCCAAAAATTGTAAAAAAACTGGGGGATTTTTATTGGTTTAAAAGGGAAAAAATGCGATTAGTTTACCAACCATAAACCTTTTTTTCATAAATAGTTATTAGTAAGTAAAATAAATTTCCTAATTCATGTTATTTGGAAACCATTTTAGGTTAAAATAATTTTTGAGCGGCATTATATCCTTTATAAAAATTTCCCTTTCTTCTAAGATATTCCCCAATGAACCTTTAGGGGGGGGTAAGGCAAATAAAGTTATTTTTAACAAAATTTTCATCCATAATTAGAGTAATTTTTTAATTCTTGTTCCATGAATATTGTTGTATTATTAATACCATTCCAATTATAAAAATTGGGCAATTTTTATAATTTCCTAAATATTTTTTTTAAATTCATCTTTTACATTTTTTTTATAGTTTTCATCTTAAGTAATATAAATAAATGGTGGTGGTTGGAAGAAGATAGAAAAGAGAATTCAATAGAAAAATATAGTATCAAATACAGTAGTAAAAAAACATTGTAAAAATAATTATTCTTTTATTCTTAATATTTAACTTTTACATTATAATGAAGGAAAAAAATGGTGGGCTACTTATAAATTCAGATATTCAAAAGAAAATATTTAATAATTTCAAAGATATCTCTACATTTTTAACATGTAACTATTGCTAAAATTTACTAGACTAATCCAGCCTGTGCTGTGAATTCTTCTTTTCTTCCTTCTTCCAATACAATTATTTTCATTAACTACATTTGATGAAATTAATTGCTTTTTTTTAGGTTTTGTATATAATATTGAAAAATGTAAAGGACTAGTTACTCTTACCTCAAATATATAATAATATAATAATAATAAATAATGATAAATGGTTATATTGTATTACCTTTTTGTAGCATTACGAAAAAGAATTAGAATCACCATTAGAGAAAATTTCCTTTACATTTTTTTTAATTTTTTTTTCTATAATATATAAGAATTTTTCAATTGTAATAATTAATATTAAAAATGAATTCCAATCGCAACAACATCTTATTATAAAAGCTTTGCAACAAAACAACAATGCTACCTCCTCCCTCTCCTTCCTCAATCACATCATACCATCAAAAAACAACAAAAATGTATTCTCTTCCAAAATTCAACACCACAACCACCACAATCTTGGCTTCAACATAGAACAACAAGAATTATTTTATAATACTTTACATTTAGTGAATAAAGAAGAGGATTTTTAAATATGGTCGTAGACATGTTAGATAAAGCAATAGAATCTCCTTATGCATTACTCCCCGAAAGAACCACCTAATTATAATCATGATACAGTGACTACCATTCAAGAATTAGAAGAAAATTATCACCAAACCTAAAATTTTAAAATTTTTTAAAAGATTTTGAAGCTCAGTATAACAATGATACCAAATTATACAGTTTTTCTGAAAGGATAATAACAACAAAGTTGGAAATTCTTAGACGATTTAAAATTAATGATGAGTATTTGAAAAGGTTACAAATTAGGTTGATAGAAGTTAAATGCTACTTAGTTTCAGGTGGATCTGAAAAAGCTTATCAGAACTGTGCTAATAAAAATATCTGGTATAGAGTTTAATGAAAGTAATTAATACAATTTTTGAAGAATTTTTAATATTACCTTTAATAAAGATTTGAATGCCAATCATAAAGCTAAAATAAAATATAGATGATAAAGGTAAGGGAAATGGAGGTGCTGCTATGTATGTCAGAGCCTCATAAGAATAAACAATGTACTATAAATTGTCGAAAAATTTTAGCTACAAAATATTATGTGATGATGGAAAGATTTTTTATTAATGAATGTTTAATGCAACGTATTTTCACTTGGAGTTCAGTTTTGTCCATTTGTAGCTAAAGAAATCTGTTGCTAGTAATGGTAAATTATTCACAAACCCCTTTAGGTAATTTATTTTGTAAAAAATTCTAAATTATACGGTATTGGACTTCATCAAGTTCCATATGATAGTGAAACTTTTATAGATACAATAGAAAGTAAAATACCTGTTAATCCATTTTTT
>NW_026507709.1:0-18417 GCF_026875155.1 Cherax quadricarinatus
TAGTATAAAACGGATGATATACTCTTGATAAGTGTGCACCAAGAGAAACAATGTATATACACGTGGAGGGATATACATCTCAGTATATACAGATTTGTACTCTAATCTTAATACGTATATATTTGACATTCAAGTATTCTTGACTTGTGACTAGCTGACTTGCAGCCTTTATGACCCTTGTGTGTCGACAGGCTTAAAGCCCAATTAACCAACCAGCCGAAGAGAAATAATAAATATTTAATTTTGAACGTGTATATTGGTGCAAGAATAGGCTGATTCGTCGGCAACTACAAGAGTAAAAAAAAAAAAAAGACAATACCTTGAAAACTGAATACGCACCGAAGCTCCAGCACTGAGGAAAGTAGAAAATGGGATGTGTGTTGAAATTGTAAGGCACGAGGGAAACAAACTTGTAGAGCTTGCGGTATTTGAAGCTACAATTGTTTTTAATGGTACACGAGGAAAGTTCTTTGATGCAGTGATTGTTGTGAGCGGGGAGAGTAATACCGTTTATGTGTTGTTAGGGAGGATAATGAACTGTAGAATTTTCCAGCAAAAATTGAAAATGAAAATTTAGTGATTGTGTATATAAACCACTAAGATACAGGTTCCCTATTAAAACTATTTCAAACCCGGTTCCAAACATCCTGTTTGTTAATTTCAATTTTAAACTCCTAAAATTGAAGAATATAGCAAATATTTTAACGGCAGAGGCCCCAGGAAGCAGTTTGGCTCAATACTCACAAACGTATGAACTGTTATGGTTCCTTTCATAAATTCACCTTAATTAATCCAGCAAATAGTGGAAATAAATTAATTAAAAATACCTGTGGAAAATTCTGTATATATTTTCCATAAATACAGTAGTTATATGTAAATAGATGGCCATACTGTATTTAAAAGAATTATATTATGGAAAATGGGAAACTGGACCTGCGCCTGCACAGACAGTCGCCATTTTGTTTGAATGGGAATAACAAACGTTGTGTATAATGGGAAGAATTTTTCGTGCTCTAGAGGTTAAAATTGGGCTGACACCTCTCAAATAGGAGGCGAAATTGTTGGATGTGCATTCCTGCATAACTTGAGATATCAGGCGACTGGACAAGACAGCTCCAGGAACCTCAGATAAATCTGTTATGTTATAACTCTGGCCAGTTGTTATTTTCATGTATAGACAGAGGTTTTCTGAGTATGATACACCTTGATTTCCAGTCAAATTGGTGAGTGTTATGATTAAGATATATTCTCCTTCTGCTATATAAATGTGTATTTATATATAATCATTTTTTAATTTAATATACAGTCCACAAATTTATATATTTACCAGCATTCCTGGTGTATGTATATTTCATTTAATTAATAGGTCCAGAGCAACTTGTGGATATGACAGTGGTAGGTATCGAAGGAGGACATTTTTGCGACCTAGGTGTCCCAAATTCCTACTTGTCTAACTGATAAATAATAATTATCTATGTTCATTTATTGTTATGTAAATAATGTACATTCAGATAATGCAATTTTCCACATTTAATTTGTCCGTTGGTTCCTTCTTGAACCGGAGGTAATTATGAAGTCTTTAAATTAGTTAATTACTTAATAATTATATGTGAAATGACAGAAGGAGGTGGATTTTAAAATTCACAAAATTACTTAATGTGTAGTGGATTATAATTATTACAATATTAATTTTGATAAGCCAAGTCGGCTAAGTTTATATTAATTTGTATAATATTAATTTGATAAAGAAAAATTCTGGCCAAAGATTTATATCAGTATATGTGTAATTGATAAGCCAAGTGTAACTAATATTAATGTGTATAATATTAATTTTGCTATGCCAAATTCTGGCAAGGATTTATTAATTTGTATAATATTAATTTTGATAAGCCAAGGCTGGCTAAAGGTTTGTATTAATGTACATTTAAAATTTATATAATTTTCTTACATGTAATTGCTAAGCTCAGGTAGATAGGATTTATTCAAAGGTAAGTTGTACTATTTACCTTCATAAAGTGCATAATTTAGTACATAATCAGTGTTATTAAGTTGAATTTAATACATTGCATCATGGCTGAAAATGAGGAATTAATTAGAAGACAAACATATGGAATTTGAGCAAAGAAAGCATCATTGCAAGCTAGAAAGGGTCATGTAACCAAGGCATATAATAATGTTTGGAATTAAAAGAATCAAGAAACGTGAATAAATGATGATTTTAAAATTGTATTTAGATCCTTTAGGTAATAGATATGATTCATACAAATTATATTACAACAAATATGAAGGAGATTTGTTAGTAAACTGTGTAGATGAGACTGAAGTAGATCTCATGATTAATCAGTATTATGAAATTAGAGGAAAAGCTTCTTTCTTGTAAAAGTCAGGCCTTGAATAAATTTAAAAAGTGGTAAAACCAGGCAGTTAACAGTCTGCTCCAACAAAAATATGTCCTTTGCCAAAACCCCAGAACTATGTTTACCCGTATTTAATCCTGGTGAAAATTGGAGGAATTTTGGTCAATTTTTAAAGCAGCTGTGCATGACAGGAGTGACCTAGCCTGTGTAACTAAATTATTTTATCCTCAAAGGATGTAGATTGACCTCTTACAAGAGAAGCATGTCTTGACTGTTTGAAAATGTCCACTTATGGTAATATAAACAAAGAGTAGGTTGCGATCTAGTTGAATATCATTGTTAATTTAAATCTCCAGATCGACACTTACAAAGGATTCTACACATGCAGTTTAGAATTTAACTGGAGAGCACACTCAAAACACACTTTAATTAATAATATATACACCTGAAGGAATCATACAGGTTTTAATGATTGCATGGTACAGAATAAATTAATCTGTAAAACACTTAGAAAGGATCACGAATAAATATCACAAGGGTTATATTGAGTCTGGAGGAAATAAGACTAGGTCCTAACAAGCATTAACAGATGTGCATTGCAGACCAGCCAACTAACTCATTGTTGCAGACCAGGCGCAACAAACTCATTTTAAAGATGCAACACAGTAATAACTCTAGAGGTATCCTGACAAGTTTCACTAAGGAAAAATATCCCAATGGTAATAATCAAATTTCATTTCCTAAAATAGAGTTGCAATAGATGCTATCACATTATGCAGGAATCAGAAATAATTGAATCTCCACGACAGGTAAGAAGAAAAAAGTACCCCCTAAGAGAGTAAGGCCCAGTTTTAATAGAAACCATCAAAGAAAGAAAAGGGGGTCAAACAAAAGAAAATTTATTTTTGACATCTTCTGCAAGGTACTTGCACATTATGTCTACGCAGAATTCCAATGAGCATACAATCAATGGCGAATGAATAAGTTTGAATAGACTGGAGGACATTTGAACAGATGATATCAGGTGTTTTGGGTAATCACAATGTAAAGGATTGTTAAGCCAAATTAAAAACTTCAGTTATCAATGTCACTAAGAAACACCATACAGTTCATGTGTAAAGGTCTACATATGATAATGTTGAAAATGAAATTGTTGACAATTCTGACACAACAGTACTAATGTATAAAATTGCTGCTAATAATAATAATGATGGTTTTGCTGAAGTAGACCTTACCTGTGTAACAGGTAAAACAAATTGTATGAATAAAAGGCATAAATCAAAAGTGTAATGCATTCTTGGACAGGATCCGGCTCACATGTCTTTTTATAAAATAAACTAAAATGTCTGTGATGGAATGAAAATACAGATGGAAGATCGCACAAACTTAAAATTACTGTTTTGCTCTCGATCAAAAAGGGCTCAAATTGTATGCACTGTTTATGTAACGGTCAGGCTTGGGCAATGAGAAAAAACGTGTCAATGCAGTAATGTAGACTTCCAGAGAATATCTACAGTAGGGCTTTTAAAGCTAACAGAAAGACTTTCAGCTATATGTAAGATATAGGCACCTCTGGGTAAGTGATGATTCCTGTAGGCCCAATAAATATTTTTGATAGGTAGTGACAATTATGCCATCCTTTGTAAAGGGTATGGCGTAAAGAAGAATGCATGATATCACCCTTTTGAAGACAGCAGAGGCCATGTAATGTATGTTAGGATTCCCCATAAATAATAATTTCATGACTAGAGGAAACTACAAATACCATAAATGTTTGTCTTACTCAATGAAATCAAACCCCCAGTAAAATTCTTCCATAGAGGATTGGTGGTTGAGCCAGTGCATGAAATTGAGGAATTAGACAGCATTGGAATAAATGTAAATGAAGAAGTCCAGAACGATTCCTTTTTACGCAGGATCAATCAACCTGAGAGATGTAAAATTAGAATCTGGACAATACTGGGTGCGACTTCCGTGAGAGTGAACCATCCAGAATTGACCCACTAATTACAAGTATGCATATGACAATTAATAGGCTCAGCTCCGCGAACTGAGTAAGACACCAGAATTGTTAACTGCCAAATGATATAATTGCTGACAGTTAATTAATAAAATTTAAGAAGAGGGTACCTCCTGAGATTTCAAAAATTTATGGTCACCTATTTGCCACATCATGGCGTGAAGAAGGATTCTAAGATCACTCCATTGAGATTGTGTTTAATATAGTGCTAGGAGTAACAAAAATGTACTAGTTTAAATGACTAATTTGATGACAGGTCCGTCTTGACGGAAAAATTAAGAGATATCTTATTTGAATTTCAAGTGACAAGCATAGCCTTACGGCTGACATAAGTAAAAAGCTTTCCTAAGATGGGTTTTACGAGACACTGACCGGATTGTACCCGCTTTCTTAGGGCCTGAGAATCCTAGTGACCCACTTAGCCCTTTGAAAACCTTTTTCGCATTAAGAGCATATTATTTGGTGCTACATCCAGACCGTTCCTACTTCAAGCGACGATCAAAATGCACACCTTAAATGTATGGAAAGTCCATTGGAGTAAAGTAATGTAGGGCAAACAATTCTATGTACAATTTCCTGTGGTGTTGACGTCCAACGGAAGAATGAACTGTTAATGACCTTATGGAGTGAGGCCTAATAAAATAATGCAAAGTGCAAATATGCCTCTGAGGGAATGAGAGAATAGTAATTCGTCCAAATTTAAAGGAACAAAATATAGTAAAGAGTACCCTGGAGATGAAGTGCCAAAAAATGTAGTAATGCGTATGGGATTAACTTGGGATACTGAGAGAGGATCGTTCATGTGTAAAACCTAAATAATTACAGTATGAATCCCAATAAAGTTACTAAGAGAGTTCGTTCTTGTCTGAAGTTTCCAAATGGTTTTGACTCCACTAGGTTTAGGGTCACCCCTTATCTATAAGAGGGAAATTATTAATTCAGAGAGCATGGAAACTAAAATGTGCTGGGAGGAAACACTACTGATGAATTCATTAACGAGGTGGGAGAATTACTTGGTAATGATTCTATGAGAAAATTTCCAATGTGGAGTTCCCCACGCCAGGTGTGCCAATCCAGGATATGGGAAAAAGTACACCACAGTTTTTTGTGAAATGCTCAAAATTAGGCATATGAGCAGTTGCTACCTTCAATGTAATAGTGGTTTTATTTCTCTTGTTATGTTCTAAGGCTAAACGTCGTCCCAATAAAAAAATCACGTACGCAATGCCTCAGCTTAGAATTAACAAGCCATTTTATGTAGGTGTCAAATTACTAATTATATAAGAAAAATAAGTTGCATGAGATAAATTATTAGCGACAGTGACTGTAATTTGGTCTGATAATAGGATGTATCCTTACAATGAGATTCGTATGGAAACAGTAAAATTTGTGTATTACAAAACAGAGTCGCTGAAATTAATCAAATCAAGAGAGTATAATTTTTTGGGTCAGCATATGCTAACATTTTTAATCATAAACCATGGTGAGTATTAATCAGCTGTTTTTCTTGTCTCGAGGTTTACCTTTATGCTTAAATTTGTAAATGCTGTATCATGGTTTAAAGGACGAGTTGGTTGGTAAATTAAAGCTAATTGGCCTGTACGAAAGGCGTATATTGCTCCTGCTGAAATTTACATACTGTGACCACGCGCTTCCAATAGTTGGTCCCCCTTAGCCATTGATAGAAATATGGTATTCTTCTTTACCCAAACAATCAATGTAACTTAAGTTGGGGTTTAAATTTTCTAAACAAGATGAATATATCATATAAGTTTTCCCATCCTCTTGAGTATGGGATAAAGAGGGTACAGGAGGAAAATCTATGGAAATGAAGATTAAATTGATGATGGAAAATAAAATGTGGAAAGGTTACCCATAATAGAGAATTGGGCTGATTTAGAGAACAGTGTAATTAGGTGCAGCGGTAGGTTACAAATGCTGAATTGGGTGATTATGCTAAACACCCTATCTTACTGCCCAAAAACTCATCAACTAACATAATCTCGATTGTTCAAAATGTCAAATAAAAATTGTTAATGTAAAAGGTGGGGTACAAGAAAGCCTTAAATTGTTAATAGAAAACTTTCTGGATTCCACAAGGACGGCAAAGTGAAAAAGGGTGATTCACAATCTTGTGTAATATGTCGCTGTGTGGATGCCAGATCCTATTATGTACCCAGGTTCCTCCACCATAGCCAAAGGAGCGTGCGTACAAATTAGTGAAACCATATTGATGCTAAACAGGTGTAGACTATAAGTGGTCCAATAACATTAACAGCGTACATCAGGTGGTGTGTCCCACTGTAAAGTGTAAGCTTGTTTGTTCACCTGTACTGCTAACTAGGCAGTTTTCATTAGAAGTGGCACAGGACTTGTCTGCGAAACAGTTACACGACTTCTACAACTAGCAGCCCATCAATTTGGGAAGGACCTACTTCCACTAGGGAAATCCCGTCTAACCAGTGACTATGCCCTCGTCCTGCTACACGTCTCTCTTCAACTGACGCTATATAAGCGCCAGTAATCTCTCTTACCTGTGCATCAGAATCCTCTACAACACGGTGTTTGTAATCACCGACCTCCACAGGCTGAGAGCGACTGAGACTTTCTCCTCATCTTTTGTATATAGTTCTTCTGTTTTCTAATTATGTCCAAAGAATTTGTATTGATAAAGCCACTTGAATGGCGAAACGTGTTACAATACAAAAGAATAACCAGATGTTGCACAAGTGTCCTTAAACTTCATCTTGAGTCGGTATTGTAATACCTTCCTTGCACAAACATGTCAGGCACTGCAAACATCCATGGTAAGTCTTGATTCAGAGGACATCACATGAACTTCTTCACTTCTACAACTAGCCCATCATTTGGAAGGACTACTTCCACTGAGGGAATCCGCCTACCATGACTATGCCCTCGTCTGACTACACGTCTCTCTTCAACTGAGCGCGAGCACTATAAGCGCCAGTCTCCCTTACCTGTGCTACAGAATCTCTACAACACGGCGTTTGTAAATCACCACCTCCAAGCAGAGGGACTGATTACCTACATCTTTTGTATATAGTATCTTCTGTTTTCTAATTATGTAAGATCCAAAGAATTTGTATTGATAAAGCCACTTGATGGCGAAACGTTTTTACAATAAAGATAACCAGATGTTGCACAAAGGTGTCTTAAACTTTCATGATTTAGGGCTGTAAGTGGTTCCCAATCGTCACAGTTTGGAGGATTATCCACATAATCCACACGAAGCAGGCGGCATTTAGTTCTTTGATAGCTGCCAAAAGCTGCTATTTTATTAGAGCAAACGACGCCTGTGGATGTTTAGTCCACGTCAGGGACAAACAGCTGAGGGACTGGACAGCATTGATAAATGATGATAAAAGATTTATATATCTAACCTAACAGCAAATGCACTCAACGATTCATTAGTCATGGGTGTGAGCATTCACTATTTCCCCTAAGAACGACAAAGGATCAGCTGTTTTTACTGGTACACACAATAAGTAAAGAACGAATCAGTTCCTCATATTGTGACCACATTAGTAAGTATCCTGAAGTCTCGCATTTCAAGAAGAACAACAACAACGTGAACAGGCGGGCATGGGACCGTGAGACGAGCTTCTTTCGCAAGGGTCTGATAAGGACTTACTCTCGTAGACGAGGAGTGACCGTGGAGCAAGCTGAGCGGCGGATTAGAGGCGGGAGGCGGGGCGGCGAGAGCGTAGAGGCCGGGAAGATGTGCGTGGAGTTCACTCACGCGGGAGTGCCTGGTCCTCGGAGCGAGACTGAAGGGGGGGCCGGGGAGGGGCGCATGTGAGAGATCGTCTAGTTGATGGGGAGGTATATCTTTAAAAGATTGTGGGCAGGACGACTTGACGGATATAGGCGAGACAGATGCTAGGATCCGTTCTGGTCCTCGAGAGAAGCACCTATAGCACCGTTAGCTGCAGCTCGATTTCTTAGCTCGAGGCAGCCAATTGATCTTCTTCGACAGATGAGAAGTCAACCTGATGACAGGCTGCAGTCATGAAGTCTCGATGTGTAGACACAGGTGGATCTGACTATGTTCGCCCATTTCAGCTAAAGGTATCACATGACGGTATTGAGATGCTATAACACACACGCAACGAACAATCTACTGCAGCATAGAACAAATAAGGCAAACAGAATAACGAGTATACAACAGATACAAAAATGCTAAATATTGAAATAAAAGAGATATAACAATCTCCGCAGAAGTAATAAAAAAAATTCTATAGACATACACTGAGCATAGCAGGAAGGTACGAACTCAATTTACAGGTACTGGAGGCCGTGCTTGGTCAAGATAAAAAAGAGGACATTGAAAATTTACAAGAAAAAATATTAATGGAGGCTGAATTACATGCAAAATGAGCTGTCTGTAACTTCTTGCTAAATAAGAATTAACTAATAAATCTGTAAATCAATATAAAAAGTATAAAACAAATCACTAAATTGTATACAACGAGAGATAACTGGAGAAATTTAAATATTTTCTAAGATGCATATAAACAAAATTAAAATATAAATGGCAAAACAACATGAGAAAATAATAAAATGAAAAACAAACACACTCAAACAATAGGGAAACTGAGAAATATAATGCGTAAAAATATCAATAAAAAGAAAATAATTTCACGTGCAGAACAAGTGCATACAAAATAAGGTGCAAAAATAATCATGCCGCAATAAAATTTAACACTGTGGAAAATGTAGGTTTATAATAATATAATAAAAATATGAGAGGTCCTGAACACTTACTCTTAATTCGTAATATTAGAACAACAACAATATACTCAAACAGAGTAAAGAAAACACTTTACGTGTAAAAAGAAATTTAAATTACACTAAGAGTGAGCATCGTGTTCAAAGAAATATGAAAAATAGAAACTAAAAAAAAACATGGAAGTGTAACACTTACAAGTGGCGGGGCGACACAACACTTTAACAAGTGGGCAGGGCACCCAACACTTATATAAAGTGGCGGGCACAATACAAACATATTCACTTATTCATTTTTTTTTGTATAGTCTTACAAACAACAATCTTGTGACTGCATTATGACAAAAAATTGCGCTGGCAAAAATAATGGGTTACACAAGTCCTGCGCGAAAAGAAATCAGAAATGAGACATTGCAGGACATATGAAAAAAAAAAAGTTACACATAAGAAATAAATGGATAATTTATATACGGGGTGAATATCAACTGCATGAACTACAATAATGCCAAATACTGGAGAAATACAATGCTGAAAGAATACAAGAAAAAAAAATAATGAATTCACTTCACACGGAGTGACTGACTGGTACACACACAAATAATACTTACTACAGACAAAGAGTAGCATAAAAAAAAACATAATAAAACAGTATGAGATGAGGCGATAACACTGAAAAATATTGCAAAAATAATGAGTCAAAGAAACACTGAGTCTACACTGACTAACACAAGCCTTTAGATACACAAGAAAATTCACTGTAAATGTCTCACACAGCAAATGTATTATAAATGCACGAGAAAATGTCTCTAGACAATTATCACTGAAGTCTGAAGTAGTAAGGATGACGAGTGATGAGGAAAAGTTATCGTCCTAGTGTGGGTGATTACGCCCTCCTACACTCACACTGTTGTTGAAGAAATGCGCTATTTAGGTGAACTCACATAACTGGCTTTATCGTTTGGCGCCCAGCTACAATCTCTTCACCAATTATGTGAGCCAAAACAGTACTAGACCCTCGGTACAAAGGGTCGAGTGAAAAGCCAACAGGTAGATAATGAAAGAGTGGGTGGCGGTGGTGAAGGAGCGTTGACTCACTTCGCTGGCGCTCCACATTGGCGCACAAGTCCACCACCAGCGAAGTGGCTTGAGTATAACTAAGTCCACGCTATGCCACAAGGATGGTTGACAAAATCACTCTTACAGTATCGACTGGCGGTATAATGAGACAATACTTCCAGAGAACTTGGTGGCTTACATTCTCTCTCCATAAGCCGACTGCATAACCCACGAGCATGGCTGACTGAAAAGATGTGTAGACGATGCACACAGCATGACGAGGTCAGGCGGATGACAGAAGACAAGGCTGGATGGTAGTCGAGGCAGACAGACTAGCGTTAAACACTTCCACAGTCTGGCTTATTGACTGGCTTAATTAACAAAATCTCCGTTCTAACCCCTCGGAGATTGAAGCAATTAGCACACGAACTAAGCCGGGAAGCTTGAAAAGCGGCTGCAACAGGCTTTGCAGGCTGGAGTACACAGGGTGAGGTGTTGAGGAAGCCGCTAAGCTGGAGTGGCAGACGGTTCAACAACTCTGACCTGCGCTCCCCAAAACAGTCTTCTTAAATAACGTCTGAAATACCGCGCAAATCCATGCCCACACCGCTGTCACCAATTTCATGTGGTTCGATTACGTGATGGGTAAAACATACATCACAATAGGCATGCATATCTGTATATATAATGGGAAGAATGGAAGCACCATCAGCCGACCTGCCTCTCTCTGCTTCCCTATCTATAAACTGACCCACCAGTGCTAACAGGGTGAGAGTGGTGTATTGAAATCATGCTATGGTCAGCAAGCAAGCAACATAAATAACAGTCAGTGTTCACACAGACAGTTGGTAGTGAAGTCATCGACTGGTGCCGAGGATTACTGTTAACTGGTTACAAGGAACTGGTTACTCACTACTGAGTTCTGTCGTCATGTGATTACCAATCCGGTTTTGAGGAAACCACTGGTCTAACATGATAAAATACATATAGTCCTTGAACCCTTTGACTCAGCGAAAACGCACTCAGCTCACATACTCAGTGTCCGGGTTTCGCTGCCCATTTTTCCACCTAAGCAGAAGTAGGTACCTAGGTAATAGTCACTGTATGGGGTCCATCCTGTGGGGCAGAGATTAAGACCCCCCAATGGAAGTAAACAAGAGTCCCTCGCGATGTGCACAGACGCTTACTGGGTTATCTTGGGTGGCGCATTCTCCCCTAACCCCGGGTTAAAAATCCAAACAAAATTTTAGTTTAATCCCTGTTATCATCTCTTCTACCACTTCGCCAGCTCCTCAAACACCCCTTCCCTCCAACACCCCTGTCCTACAACTCCTGTCTTTATCCTTCTCTTCCTACATTCTTGCCATCCGCCATAAGCTTCCTTTCCCTGCTTTGCCCTCCGACAACTATTGCACGACCGATTGCGTCAATGCTGCCTAACCAAGGGGGAAGGCAGCTGCTACTGGTTCGAGCTCGCGCTGCCCCGAACCGTCCCCTATCTAGTTGTGGTGTTTTTAAGGGTAAGCGGATAACTTAAGGTGTATATTAGGAGGTAAAATGGTAGCACATGTCAGTGTGAGCTGATAGCCGAGTCCGTACATGTGGGAGTCAAAAATAGGTATATCAAGGCTATATCACGTCAGTAAGTCGAGAACATTAAGTAGCGGGGAACAGCGAAGTTTATGCTCAAAAATCTGTAAACCTCAAATAAAGGTAATTTCATAAATTTTTAAATAGAAAAACTCATTTATGGAATTTTAACACACGTCACGAGTGCCTCTCACATAACCTATAGCACTAATTAGTAAAGGAACACAACCCCCCCCCCACCTCGCACTGAATATTCCGTACTCACCTGCTAAAGCTTCCAACCGCATGCGGGCCTACAGATATCATGTGGTATAATCATTAAAATTAATGAGTGTCCAAGGGTTAACCAATATAGTCATAGAAACTTAATACTGCAAATATCCGATATGTACAGCAGGAATTAGTGAGCATCATTGTCCGGGCCTTCATGATGCGGTTCAACAATCAAATGATCGTATAGCAAGTAGCCCTATAAGCACACGTACACGCACACTTAAGTGCACGTGTGCACACACACGCACATCGCAACATGCAAGCATGCACTTACATACATACACACACCACATCACCCAATACCACTCAAATACAACAGGCCATAGTGTCTAATCGACAAGTGCCTGAGGACAAATATGGTAACTAACAAACAGGCCTAGTGTCTAATAGACATGTGCCCTGGAACAAAATGGTAACTACAAAACACACACACACTCACACACGCACACACACACACATACACGGTGTACAGTGTCTTGAATATTCCTTACTAAGGTATCGTCGAATGCTGTTCTCGAGGTTTGCCAGGCCGCCCCATAATGCTGCAAGGAAAAAATCAGTAACAGAATGATGTTGCTTCCGGAGACATGCTCGGTGTTATAACTCACCCACAAGATCTTTCTCCTTGAGTGAAGGTATGCAGTTTTTGGCCACCTAGCCTAACTCTGTCTGTGGATTCTTCTTGCACCTTCCCTATCTTCATGACTTTTGCATTTTGGCAGTATTAAACCGTTCGAGAAGCCATTGCTGGACCAGGTGTCCAGTCTTCCACGGTCTCTTTTAAGTCCTGCCTGGTCTATCAGATTTAATTCTCCTCATTTAATTCACTCATCTGCAAACAGGACACTTCTGAGTCTAACCCTTCCGTCATGTCGTTCACATATACCAAAAAATACAACTGGTCCTAGGACCGACACCCTGTGGGACCTTCCTTGTCACAGTGCCCACTGTGAACATCATACGTACCATGACTCGTTGTTGCCTCCCTGGTCAGGTAATTCTCTGATCCATTTGCGAGTGCCCTTCCTGTTATAATGCACGTGATGCACTAGCTTCTGCACAAAACCTTGTGAGGAACTGTGGTCAAAGGCCTTCTTGCAGTCCAAGAAGATGCAATCAACCCACCCGCTCTCCTCTCGTGTCTTACTTCTTTTATTTTATCATAAAACTCCAGAAGGTTTGGTGGACGCAGGGATTTGCCTTCTCGTGAAATCCCATGCTGGTTGGCAATTATACTCTTGTTCCGTTCCGAGGTGTGCTCCACCACTCTCCTCCTGATAATCTTCTCCATAGATTTAGCATACTATACACTTCAATGACACAGTCTATAGTTTTTAGTGCCTCTTTTTCTGTCTCCTTTTTTTAAAAATGGAACTACATTTGCCGTCTTTTCCATACTTCAGTGCAGTTTGCCCAGTTTCCAGGGACTGTGAAGATTGTGGTAAGTGGGCACGCACAACATATCTCTCCTCTCATAAGGAACCCACGGGGAGATGTTGTCAGTCCCATCTCGCCTTTGAGTATCGATGTCCCCTAGCGTTTTTCTTCACCTCTCTCCTCATCTGTTATGTATGTTCGTCAACACATGTTGGTGTATTCCTTGCTGTGTCCCCATCTGGGTCCTGTCCCCCCCGCCTGAGTCTCCCATCCTGTCTCTACTGTAAATACTACTTCCTTAAAATCTCGTGTTGAGCTCCTCACATACCTCTTGATTGTTTCTTTGAGTTTTCTCCACCTTCTCTTCCTCAGCCTTAACACCTGGTCCTTGGACTTTGTCTTCCTCCTAATTGAGCTATAACAGGCAGTTTTCGGTCAATTTGACTTTCGAGATGTATGTGCGTTTGCATACTGTCGCTTGTCCTCCCTCCTTATCTTGCATACCCGTTTCCTGGCTCTCTACAATCTCTCTTGTTTTCCTGGGTCCTATGCCTCCTGACCTTTTCCATTCTCTGTTGCACTTATTATTTTGCCTCCCTACACCTTCGGTAAAACCAAGACTCGTTTGGTCTTCCTATTATCTCTGTCATTCCTTTGGGAACAAAACTTTCCTCTGCCACCTTGCACTTTAGTTGCCACATATTTCATCATCTCGTATTAACTGATTTTTCCTACCATTCTCTGTCCCCCCTGACCTCTTCTGCAGGAAGTTTTCAGCCATACTGGAGTATGCAGCCGCCTGTTTGGAACCCGCACGTTGATAAAGCACGTCAAGAAACTAGATAAAGTACAAAGTTTTGCGACAAGGTTAATTCCAGAGCTAAGGGAATGTCCCTATGAAGAAAGAATAAGGAAATCCGGCCCTGACGACACTGGAGGACAGGAGGGTCAGGGGAGACATGATACCGACATATAAAAAACTGCGTGGAATAGACAAGGTTGACAAAACAGGATGTTCCAGGGAGGGACACAGAAACAAGAGGCCACATTTGAAGTTTGATATAGACAACAAAAGTGATCACAAGAGATAGTAAAGTATTTCTTCATCATAGAGTCTTTGTAAGGCAGTGGAATAGCCTAGAAAATGACGTAGTGGAGGCGGAACCATACACAGTTTTTTAAGACGAGGTTTGATAAAGCTCATGGAGGCGGGGAGAGAGGAGGGCCCAGTAGCACCGGTGAAGAGGCGTGGGGCCAGGAGCTAAGACTCGACCCCTGCAACCACAAATAGGTTGAGTACACACACACACACACAAACACACACCGTGCATGTCCTGATAAGTACCTTTGACAAAAGGATATATGATAAGAATATTTGATGAAAATTTAAACACACGTGTGCAACATCTGGTACTTTATTGCAAGACGTTTCGCCATCCAGTGGCTTTATCAATACAAATTCAAGGACATAATTGGAAAACAATAGAACTTAATACAAAAGATGAGTAATCAGGTCCCTCAGGCTCGCAGATCATGGAAGAATCGTGAAGATTCTTCACACTAATGGTGCTCTTCATCACCATCCCAGGCTAAGGACTGATTACCTTGATCTTTTGTATATAGTTCTTGCTTTCTTCCTATTATGTCCTTGAATTAGTACTGATACAGCCACTGGATGGCGATACGTCTAACAATAAAGGCACACCAATGTTGCACACGTGTTAATTTTCATCTTGCGATATGTATACATTCATGTACAAGAATTATTTGGTACACCCTGTATTTAAAAAAAATAAAAATTAAAAGTGTTACAGAGCACCGGCCTAATGAGGTCATTCAATGACTCGTGTCAATAAAAGGTTACACACAATCAAGCTAAAGCTATCAACTCAGGATTAAAAACTCCCTACAATTTGCCGATGGTAATTTTAAAAATAACGGTTGTTTTAAAATCCACGACTTAGAGGAAAAGACGAAAGTCCGTGCGCAAATAGCTCAAATTGTTCTCTACAGGACAACTGTTCGTCAAATGGCAAACAGATGAGGTAGGAAGCACATGCAAATAGGTGGAGTGCGAGCGATGCATGCGCTTATCCTCGCAGCACCGATTCATTTGTGGAAAAAGCCAAGCCTCCATGTCTAGTTAAGCAATGCATAATTTATTTCTTCTTCTGTAGTAGCCACGAAAACTACTTCCACAAGGACACACACCAAATGCATTTATATGCCAGACTAGTTGTTTCCGGCCAACAGCCAGTTTTGTCTATTGGAACACTACTTGCCTATCTTGCTTGACCCTCAGCCGCAAATGACTTCACTTGGACAAATGCTTAAATTACCTATTTCGGTCGAGGGACCCGCGAGTGGGTGCCACATGAGCCGGTGTGATCTCTACAGACCTTCCTTTAAGATACGTACGAACCCTTACCACCTTGGACGATAACCTGAAGGAACCTTTGAACACCCGCAGCAAAATTTTCCCTTTACTAAAGCTTTAAACTTTGTTTCACTGCAGCATTTTTTTAAATATACCAGCGTTTGTTTAAACAAACAACCGATAATTAATTTGTCTCTTGATCAAGCCCTTATTATTCTAATCAACTGGTTTTGTTATCAACAATTATCCGCTCATGATCATTACATTTACGAAACATTATTCAAAGCTGTAGGAGAAGAGGACCAAGTCATCAATTCTTCTTCAAAACTGATACATTTGCGTGTGCTGCTATCCTATTGAATAAAAAAGTTACATAGTGTAACAAAAGGCAGATATGTTTAATCATTTTCCATCATGTAGGAAAGATATCATTCTTTGTGAAGCGTTGAAAACTTTCCATTTGAGCGGAGAGACTTTATGCCACACCAGTGGGTATATACGTGCCCTGATAATACATACTAAAAAGAGCCAACAAGAACTCAAGTACAAGACATCGTCTCACCTTCCTCACTTGTAAATTCAAGCTTAACCTTAGCAAACACTGTAGGATTTTTACTGCTCCGTGAAACCTCGTCAACGTCTTGTAGACCGCTATTCATGGTAAACGTTTAAAAGTCTTGAAGAAGAAAGATTTATGTGATTACGGCGGTGATGGGGAGATTGCTTGACTCAGCTCAAGAGAGCATCCAGAACTTGTATCTGCCTGACGAGGGATAATTTACCAAGTCGTGAGGAAGGTCAGTCCCCCTTGAGACCAAGGGACCAGAGGTTGGGAAAGGGTAGCTGCTCAAGGCAAGGTCAAGACTTTTGCTGTCAGATTTCAGCAAGTAATTAAAAGTGCTCTTGGGTTGTGTCTATAAATATGAAGTCAATTGGCGAAGCCTCAACTGCAGGCAGAAGTTTAAGTAAAGTGTTCAGGGATAGCTAATGAGACATTTTCTCAGGGACTTGCTTAAAGTGCAATATACTCATAGAAGTTGAGAGGTAAAATTGTGAATGGATGGGATGTGTGTTGGTGACAGACTGAAAGACTTATAGACGTATCCAAACTTTATTGCACGATAATTCGTTTCTACAGCTAATTTACTATACTCCACATGTCGCCGTGTAAATAATGTATGATTACTTTTAACAAACGTATTCAAAAGAAGTCTGCTGCACTTTATTTCTTGGTTTGCTTATTACCAATATTCATCACACACTTTTATCACATTGTGAAAATTAAAAAGAACACTCATTAGTTAAGCGCCACAGATTCTCTTAACTAATTTTCCCAGAAACACTGACCATCTGTAGCTAAAAAACACCTTCCACCGAGTGCAACCGGTAGGCTGCTACCCTGGGTCCCCTTTGGGGCCACCCCGAACAGGTAATCATGTGACTATGACCCGAGATAGTATTTTTTCCTGACATATAAATTAACAGTGACAAGCCTCCAACACCTCGCTTTAAAACTCGCTACGAAGGGGTGATTAAGTTCGTATATTCCGGTGACAATTATATAAACATACAAGTTATGAGAATATTTTTTATTCAGGGTGGACCAGTACCCAGCGAAAGGACTCTTTTTAAATGCAATAGTTCCAGTCGGTGAAATCATGACTCCGCAAAGAGAAATTCTAGTTTCTTCTCCCCCGGCAAACAAGCAAATTCTTCCCTCGGGTGATAAACAAAATGTCTATTAATTTTTCCCAGATTCCATTTTCTGTCTGATGTTCTCAAAATTACATCAGAATTTACATTCATGCTTCTTATTATCATTTTCTTCTCTCATTCCCTGTACTTCAAATTCTATCATCCATTTAAAATTCCATTTGTTGATTTGTCTAAGTCTTCCCTAGATATTTAGTCAAATTTTTATTTTCTATTTTGCATTTCATAAGGAGTAATCAAAAGTTATCTTAGAATACGAAAACTGTAATCTGCCAATTTTTTCCTAAGTAATCGATGTGACTATCATAGTAATTTAATTTAACAGATATATGACAGGATAATGTTTATCTGGGACTACATGAGCAAAATAACCAATTCTTCAACTTTGCAGGTCCTTAATAAGGTTCTCTCTAATGACTTCTAGAGAGTCTACAAAAAAAAAAAAAATAGTGACAGTCATAGCTTAAAAAAATCCTCCCCTTAACCTTTTTTTACTTTTTAAACATATTAGTGTAGCGCAATGTTTTCGGCTTTCCCCCCTTCACAAGGGGAAATGTTCCAGTGAGCGATAATCATGTTCACAAAAAAAAATACTTAACACATTTTGTTTCACCTTGTGCCACGAATTTCAGCTACTGTTTCATGTTTTCTGCGCTTCAAATACTTCTATTTGGGCGTGTTAAATTTATATATTATATTTAAGGGTTGTATGAAGTCTCCTTGTAGTCTGCTTCCTATAAAGTATCATATTCAGTTGTATCATCTTTATATGGTTTATTTCGTCAGTGAACTAAAGAGTTTCCCCTGACCTAAGTACTTTGCGGTGTGTATTGTCTCCTAATTTTTTGCAACAAAACGGGGCACATAATGAGCAAGACAAGTTTGGTTTCTTAGTAAGCTTCGGGGGG
>NW_026507710.1:0-18804 GCF_026875155.1 Cherax quadricarinatus
CCCCTTCTGCCCTGTTTTTTAGACCACTTTTTCGGACACCCCTGATGCCCCTGTACCTCTTGCTGGTGCTGTTTCCTCACCCGCTTCAGGTACCGGGGCTTCGACTGACTCCTTCGATTTGTCTGAACTCCGCTCTCCTTTGACTATGCTTCCGGCTTCTCCCTCTACGGTACGGCAATTTTCGAATCGCCCACCCATTTCATGCCGGACCAACTCCGGTCCTACTCCTAAACGCCAACGTCAATCTCCTGATGATGCTCCGTCGTTACCTTCCCATTCTACTCGGAAAACGACCGACACGTCAAGCACTCCCTCTCCACGCTCAGTTCGGACCACACAATGGACTAAATTCTTTACTTTAAGACCAACTTCTTCTTCTGCCTACCTTTCTGACCATAGTATTGCCAAAGCGCTCCTGCGTCATGTTGGCAGAAAATATTCTTTTCCCACGCTCTCAAAGAGCGGTACGCGCATCGTCACTGTCCAGAATGCTACCCAAGCTCATGATCTTTCTCTCCTTTCGAATATCGATACTACTCCTATCACTATTGAAAAACATCTTTCTCTCAATTCTTGTAGTGGTACTGTCATTTCTGCCCCCATACCATAGTCCAACAGAATTTCCAGTCATGTGGCAATGACATTTTTGAACAGCTGGAACTCCAGGATCTCCCAATCCTCAAAGTAGACACTTATGTCCTTCCTGCCCGGGGCGGAGACGTTACCCTTGCAATGTGGCTCGTTTAACTTTTGACAGCCGAGAACTCCCGTCCTCTGTATATGTCGGGGGACATCGGTTACAAGTTCGAAAGGTGATACCTACACCGCAACAATGTAGAAATTGCTGGCGTTTTGGTCACCCAGCGAAATATTGCAGATCTATGGCCGATGCCCAGTCTGTGGTGCCGACAACCATTCTAATACATCTTGCAGTCAACCTCCATCTTGCCTTAATTGTAATGAAGCTCACCCTTCGTACTCCCGCCGTTGCAGTCTACTTAAATGAACGTGAAATCCGTTGCCTCAAAGAGCAGAAGGTCTCCCTTATGCTATGGCAGTTACTCATCTCCGCCTCCAAGGAGACTACCCCGTGTTTCTTATTCTCGTGTTTCCAAACGATCCCCCCACTTCTGGGGTCCCATCTTCTGCAGCCTCCTCTGTTGTTACCCCTCCCATAGCCATTTCGGCATCTAATCCTTTTGCTGTCCTTGGCTCTGACGTCCCGACTACAACTCAGTCTGTTCTCACATCTTCGCGTCCTTTCCCCACAAGCCCCAGTATCGACAAGACCTCGTACGACACCTAATACCAATCGCCCCTCTACTCAGAAGTCCAAAAAATCCACATTGCTCAAATCTTCTTTGCCCCTTCCTTCCCTTCTTCCACCTCCACACGTTACCTTTCCAGTCTCTGTACCTAGTTTCTTCCCCTCTCTCTGGCTCTATTACAAGTGTGGAGATTCACCCTCCCCCCTCGTACTATGCCTTCCACCCCGTCCCCTCCAAGTATTCTCCCTCTTCTGTCACCTTTCCCCGGTTTCTACCTCTTCTGTCCCCCCCCACACTTCATCTCCATCCCTTACACTTTTCCCTCCCCCTCTACTTTGGTACAGTCCATTACTGTCCCAATCTTTACTCACCCTCTCTCCTCCTATCTCCAATATGGTTTCCCATACATCTTTGAATTCAGAAACACTTGAAGCCATTTCAGAATATATTGCAGAGACTAAACCTTCAATGGACACTGATTCACTTCCTGTTCCTTCTCTTCCCTCTCCTCCATCTTCACAACCCCATTCTTCGCAACGCTCCGTTCCTTCGCTACTTGAACATCTTCCAATGCCACCACACGTGACTTTTCTAACCCCTCTAGTCCGTAGGTGCCTTTACCTACAGATTCCTGATATTTTCTTCATCGCCAATCATGGCCTATTTACAGTGGAATATCCGCGGCCTCAGGGGTAATCGGGGTGAGCTTCAGATGTTGCTTTCCAGGTTTTCCCCTGTTGGTGCTTGCTTACAAGAACCAAAATTACACTCGGCTGTTTTCCAACCTATCTCAGGCTATAATTATTGTATTCTTCGGATCCTTTCTCAGATGGGACCTTTAATGAAAGTGCCTTCTTCTACGCAATGATATTCCGTACTGTCAACTATTTTTTCCATACCTCGCTGCATTACACTGCAGCCCGTATCCACTTGAATAAGTGGTTTACAATATGTTCTTTATATCTCTCTCCTTCTCGAGCATTTTCTATCCCAGACTTTGCCTTTCTTGTTTCATCCTTACCACACCACTTCTGTTACTTGGTGATTTTAATGCCCACCATTTCCTCTGGGGGGGGGTCTCATTGTGACTCACGTGGCATTCAGTTGGAGGCTTTTCTTGCCTCTCACCCCCTCCATGTTTTAAATACGGGTACTCCCACCCATTTTGATCCTCGTACTCATACTCTCTCTTGCATCGATCTATCAGTCTGCTCTTCCTCCACTGCACTAGACTTTCACCTGGTCTGTTCTACCAGACTTACATGACAGCGATCATTTATCCGATCATTCTTACTTCTCCTTCTATTCACCACCTTTCCGTTAGCCCTCGCTGCACATTTTGATCGGGCAAATTGGGATCTTACTCACACATTCATGCTGTTTGTGAGGTTCCTTTTTCATCCTCATTGATGAGCTCTACATCTTCTCGACAGCAGTTTATCCGCAGCTTCTCATTCTATACCCCAAACCTCAGGCAGCATTCTCAGAAAGTGCGTGCCTTGGTGGTCTTCATGCTTGTGCTCGTGCAGTACGTTTGAAAGTGCTGAATGGGGCAGGTACGGTACATAGCGATCCGCTGAGAGACTTGTTGATTTTAAGCAGAAAGCGTGCGATCGCTCGCCGTGTCATCGTGAAGCTAAAGACTTGGTTGGGGAGGACTATGTTTCCACTTCACCTCTGTTTTCTATGAGTGCTAGTCTCGGAAAAAAAGTGAGGAAATTGAAGGGAGGGTGGTTAATACTCCTCCTGACCCGGCTCCGTTCTAGGGTCATGGTGTTGTTGTAGCATTCCCTCTCGACGTTTGCCATTGAACTTGGCACGTATTTGGTACGTATTTCATGGGCTCCATCTATTGCCTCTCGGTTCTTTCCTCAAAGTCTGCCAGTGGTGTTAGTCCCTTGGTAGTTTCTTCTTCTCAGTGATGAACTGGATTATGTGCCTTTTTAACTTCAAGAACTGGAAGGCACGCTCTCAGCTTGCCGATCATCGGAAGCTGGGCATGACGAATTCATTTCGTTATTAATGGTTAACTACATTTACATGGTCAGCCCTTGTAGTCTCTTACAACTCTTCTATCTTATTGGGCACAAGGTGTTTTCACCAGCTGTGTGGAAACCTGCATTGTTATCCCTTTCGCAAACCGCGGGTACTACAGGACATGATGCCTCTCCACTATCGCCCCATTTGCTTTTAGAGGGCAGGTGCAAAGTGATGGATCGTCTCGTTAATCGAAGTGTAAGGTGGTATTTTTAGAGAGACACAAACAGCAGTCTCTCCGCTGTCATTGGCTTTGTAAGGCCGTTCTACATAGACCTTACTTCGCTTGGATAACTTATGTTCGTTATGCCTTTGGAATTAATCACTCTGTTATTGCATATTTTTGACTATTGAGAAGCTTATGACACAACTTGGAGGTATTAATATTTTGGCCAGGCCCATTCCTTAGGCCTCAGAGGCAATCCACCATCCTTCGTAAGAACTTTTTAATGAAAATGGAAAGACCATTTCCGTGTTCGAGTTAAATGTTCTTTTCACGGACTTCGTCCAAGCTGAAGGGTGTACTCCCAGGATGTGTTCTAGACAACTACTTTTTCTCCTTGCTATAAATGATTTGGCCTCTATTTCTTCCACCCCAAATATTTGGTCATCTCTTATGTTGATGACTTCGCTATTGCTTGTGCAGGCGCTGATGTCATCTTATTGGCACGTTTCTCTCCAGCATTGCGGTCGACCGTGTTCCACTTGGGCCACCACGATGGGTTTTAGAAAGTTTCATGTACAAAACTCACAAATTTACTTTCACTTAGACGCTCTGTTATCTCCGATCTCCTTGGTATCTCGATGGCTCCGTATCCCCGAAGTGATCAGTCAGGTTTCGGCATTTCTTTGACCGTCGGTTAATCCTGGAAACCTCACATAACCATTCTGAAGGCAACGTGTCACAACCGGCTAAACCTTCTTAAAACCCTGCTCATCTTTCTGGGGAGCTGATCGTCGAACTCTTGCTTCGCCTACATTCAGCCCTGTTTTATGCATCGATTATGGTGTAACCCGATTTATTCGTGGACTCTCCTGCTACTCTCTTAGCCTTAACTCTACTCCATCCCAAGGTTTACGTTTGTGCCTTGTGGCTTGTCACTCTTCCCCTGTTGAGAAGCCTCTATGCAGAAGCAATGTTCCAGCCTTTCTGATCGCCGTGAGGCCATTGCATTCGATACTATGTACGCTCTCATGTTCTACACTATCCTTCCATTTATAGAATGGTCACCGATATTAGTAGACTTCTTTATCCGTTTGCACGCCCCAGTTTGCGCCGTCCCTTTTCTCTTCGCCTACATTCACTCTTGTCTTCCCTTCAGTTACACCTTTATTTGTTCATGTGGCATCTCACTTTTCCTACCCCCATGGAGGAAAAGTTCCAGCTGTTCGGGTTCTGTTCTTTCTCACTCCCTTGCTCGAAAGTCAACTGCCTTACGGTGCCCGCTTCCCGCTCTCTTTGTCTTGATCACTTCCGTCCCATTCTCATGCCCCGCTGTGTAACAGATGGCATCTAAGTCTTCAGTCGGCGTTGGATTTCGCAGCAGTGTTTCCGGGACAGGATCGTGCGGGGGACATTTACTATCTTCAGATAGCATTTTTAACTGCTGAACTGTTATGCCATTCTTGCTAGCACTTATTCGTTATCGCTTCTATGCGAGTGTCTCATTGTAGTAGTCTCAGACTCCCTTAGTGCCTCTACAGGTATACGAAAATTGATACACTCAGCCCCTAGTTCTCCGTATCAATTTGGCTACGGCAGTCTTTCTCTACCAACATAATGATATTGTTTTTGTTGGGTCCTGTGTTTGTCGACGTACTGGGCAAGAACTAGGCAGGGGACACTGGGCGCGGGTCAGCAGTACATGGGCGTCCAATTTTCTTTTCGGGTCTTCATGTATGGGGGACGATTTTGATTGTTATTGCTACCCACCTTCGCACCAGATTGGCTACAACGTTGGTCAACTCTGGCTGGTAGGGTAATCTAAACTGCATTATATTAAACCGAGCTTAGGTTACGACAATGACTAAGATAGATCTCTGTCGTCTTTCGACCGTCATCTAGTTGCCGAGGTTGGGGAGACCACTCTCTCATGCCTCCCACACGCATTGATGGATCACATCGATCTCTCACACTTGACTTGGGTTCAATCAGTGACATACTACCTACGGTTTCGTACTCATGGGTAATCTCATGGAGAGGCACCCTGTTCCTCTCTGTGTGCAGTGTCTTTTCCTGTATCGATTAGCCACATTCTGGTGACTGCCCTCGCTATCAACGGAAAGCACGCAGAATTTACCGCCAACGTCGTCTGTTCGTTCTACGCTACTTCTTTTGTTGCTTCATTCTGTGCGGTATGGTAAAGGCCCTCCTGTAATCATAGGGACTATATCATGAATGGCTTGGTTTATTCGGATTGCACGAGGATTTTTTTTTGATTTTACTCCACAAATCTGATGATTAATTTTCGCACTGCCTACTCAGCCCGTTCTAGATTTCTTCTGCTTGCTGAACTTTACCCTTTTTCACCATCCCTTGCCGTTTGTGTATCTCGTTGTAACCTATTACTCATGTCACAATCTCCCTTTTGCAGAGTGCCTGGGTTTTGATGCACTGTAGCTTCTCATGTCTTGCGCCTGCAGCGCTTGTTATAGTCGCTTAGAGGGTGCTGTAGCGTTCTTTGGGTGATTTATAAGATATTATAATAAATGGAACTCCAAGAGTCTCCAATCCTCCCTAAGGATACCAGTCACTTTTGGCTTCTGCTCTGCCTCGTAATAGGAGTAGATCGATACCTAACAAGTGTGGCTCGTATTTGAAACCTTTTTGTCAGAACCGAGAACTCCCATCCATCAGCTTTAGATAGCTACGAATAAGATAGTTAGGAATGTCTGGCGGTAGGTTTGTGTAGTCAAGTTGGAAAGGTTGTTGTCCATAATACAACAACTAAGGGTGTGTGTAGAAATTGCTGGTGGGCGCCCCCCCCCCCCCCCCCCCCGCCACCTACCCTCCCCCCTGCGCAAACGGCATCCAGGAAATATGCAGATCTATCGCCGATAAGCCCTGTTGTGGTGCCGAATGACCCATTCTATTACATGTCTTGCAATCGATCTCCTTTGCCTTAACTGTCATGAGGCTCACCTTCTTACTCGTCGCCGTTGTCTGGGCTATGTAAACGAGCGGGATATCAGTTACCTCAAGAGACAGAAGGTCTCCCTTATTGCCATGGGCAGGTTTCTCATCTCCGCTCAAGGGAGACTACACGTGTTGTTTCTAAAACGTCCCCCCACTTTCGGTATCCTTCTTCTACACCCACTCTGTGGTTACCTCTCCCATAATCACTCCTGTATCTTAATCCTTTGGCTGTCCTAGGCTCGACGTCCTACTTAGTGCCTCAAGTCTAATCATGCTTTTCGAGTTCTCTCTCACAAGCCTCAGAGTATCGCGAGCCTCGTACGAACTCCTCCCTTTGTCCTCTACTTCGCAAAAGTCAAAAAAAAAGGTCCGTTTACACCTCTACCCATCGTCCACCTCCTCATTTTACCATCCCTGTCTCTATCCCTGGTTCTTCCCTCTCACTGGCTTCAGTTACAAGTGTAGAGGTTTTCACCCTCCTCGTACTGTACCTTCCTCCCTGTTCCTCCCAAGTTTTGCCTCTTCTTGCATCTCCCAGGTTCCTGCCTCTTCTGTCCCCTGCCACGCTTCTCAGTTCCCTACACCTTCCGTCCCCCCTACTTGGTACAGTCCAATACAGTTCCATCTTTACTATCCTCCCCTTACCTTTCCCCATCTTGTCTCCCATACGACATCTCTGAATGCCGATACATTGAAAGCAATCTCTGAATATATAGCAGAGACCAAACAATCAATGGACACTGATCACCTTCCCTCTTTCTCTCTCCTCTGCTCCATCCTGCGCAACTCCTTTCTTCACAGCGCACCGTTCCTTCGCTGCTTGAAGTTTTCCAATGCCTCCGATGTGGATTTTGCTAACCCTTCTAGTCGTAGGAACCTTTCATGCGAATTTCAAGTATCTTTATCATCTGCCAATCTGGCTATTTACAGTGGAATATACGCGTGGCCTCAGGGTAATCGCGGTGAGCTAAGATGTTACTCTCCCAGTTTGCCCCTGGATTGGTGTTTGATTCAGGAACCAAATTTACACGTGCTTTTATTTCCCCCACATTCTCAGGTCTATAATTTATTGTGGTCTTCAGATCCTTTTCTGATGGGACCTTTAATGAATGTGCCTTCTCTCCGCATGATATTCCATACCATCAGCTAATTTGTCATACTTCGCTGCATTACACTGCAGCCGTATCCACTTACATAGGTGGATACGCTCTGTTCTTTATATCTCTCTCCTTCTCTGGCATTATCTATCCGGATTTTACCTTCCTTGTTTCTTCATTACCGCCACCGATTCTGTTTCTTGGTGATTTTAATGACTCCATTTCCTTGGGGGGGGCTCCACTGTGATTCCCGGGGAATCAGTTAGAGGCCTTTTCTTGCACCCACCCCTCCATGGTTTATTACAGGTACTCAACACCATTTTGATCCTCGGACTCATACTCTCTCTTTTCATCGATCTTCTCACAGTCTGCTCTTCCTCCGCCGATTAGACTTCACTTGGTCGTGTTCTCCCGGGACTTACATGTAGTGTTCTTTTACAATCATTCGTACTTCCCTTCATATTCGCCACCTTTCGTACCCCACGCTGGCAATTTAATCGGGCAAAATTGGAACCTTTATCACACCTAATTGTTGTTAAAGAGGTTCCTTCTTCGTCCTCCATCGATGTGCTTTTACACTATTCTCGTCCTCCGTTTTCACGCAGCTTTCATTTCTATCCCCAAACTTCGGGCAGGCCTTTTCAGGAAATGCGTGCCTTGGTGGTCTCCTGCTTGTGCTCGTGCAGTACGTTTGAAACGCGCTGCATGGGCAGGGGTACCCGGTAACATTAGAACCACAGAGCGACTCTTGATTTGAAACTGAAGAGTGCGATCTATCGCCGTTTCATTCCGTGACGCTAAACGCACTTGGGCTTGAGCGAGATTATGTCTCCACCATCACCTCTGCTTCCTCTCTCTTCAAGTGGGGCTCTTGGCGTGATGAAGTGGCATCTTGGTTGAGGAATTAGACCTATCGGTCTTCTTCCTCAGACCGAACCTAATTACCCCCCAATCTCCCCCATCCCATCCTCCCCATCCTCCCCTTTCTTTCCTCCTCCTCTCCCACTCCTCCCTTTTGCCATTCCTCTTTTTGTCTTTGGGATTTCTCCCACAGGCACGCTAGTGCCTAGGTAGAGGAAGGTCACCGGGGGGGTCGATCCCATTCCGTTGAGGTTTCTTGTCGGTGGCGTAGTTTGCTTGGGAATCTGATTGGCTAGGATGTCCAGATCCCTCTCGGTTATCCCGGAGTAGCTTTGGGTGTCTTTGGTCGGGGGTGTATCTTGGAAGCACCTTTCGGATTCCGGGGGGGGGTGGTGGCTGAAGGATGTTCTTTGTGGCGGATATCGGCCCGCCCTCTTCTTTTGGTCACGAGGTAGCACGGCAGATGTGAGGTTGCTATCCCCCAAGTTTGCTGGTTTACTGGCATGATGGGGTAGGGGTTTGGCAACGGAGTTCCATGCTGCATCGCGCTACTAGCGGTGGTCTGGAGTCCTCTTGGGCGCGGTGGGGGAGATTTCGGGCCCTTTCATTCGTCCTTGGTATATCCCTCCCCGGGTCCCCCTTGTTTTTTTCTTTTTTATATTTTTATTTTCTTTTCTTCTTTCTTTTTTTTCTTAAAACAAAAAGACAGAAGTAACCTAACCATGGCAGGCCCTAGCCTTGAACCTTGTACCCCCGGGCCTTCTTGATACGCGCGTTCTGACCCCGCCTCGTCTTTGGACACTCTTAGACATTCTCATTGCCTCTGTACTATTTGCGGTTGCTGTTTCCTCACTGCTTCAGGTACTGACGGCCTCTGGATGACTCTTCGATTTATCAGACTTCGCTCCCTCTGATATGCTTCCGGCCTCTCCCTCTACGGTGTTTTTTTTTTAGCGGCAATTTTCAAATCGCCGGACCGTTCCACGTGGACCAATCTGGGTCACGCCTAAACGTCACGGACAATTACCTGATGATGTTACTTCTCCCACCTTCACATTCTGTTTTTTCAAAAAGATCGACACGTCCTTCACTACCTTGCCACGCTCTGTTTCAGACTGAATTAGTGGACTATATTCTTCAACGTTGCGACCAACTTCTCTACTGCCTATCTTTCTGACCATAGTATTGGCAAGGCACTCCTTAGCAATGTTGGTAAGATATTTCTTTTCATGCTCTTAAGAGCGGTACGCGCATCATTACCGTACAGAATGCTACCCAAGCTCGGGTGCGCTCGCTCGTCTTTACCATATAGATAGTTCTGTCACCCTTGAAAAACATCATGCCTCAATTCATGTAGTGGTACCTTATTCTGCCCCATACCCATAGTTCAAACAAAAATTTCCAGACATGCGGCACCGACATTTCTTGAAAGCTGGAACTCCAAGATCTCCAATCTCAAGGTAGACACTTACGTTCTTCTGCCCGTGGTCGGGAGACGATTACCTAGCAATGTGGGCTGTTTAACTTTTGACAGCGAGATATACCATCCTCAGTTTATTTACAGGACATCGTTAACAAGTTCGAAAGGTGATCCTACCACACACAACAGTGTAGAATTGCTGGTGTGATTTGGCCATCCAGCGATATATTGCAGATCTATCGACGAATGCCAGTCTGTGGTGCCGATCGCGGACATTCTAATACGTCTTGCAATCGATCCCTTTGCCGTAAATGTCATGAGGCTCACCTTCGTACTCTCGCCGTTGTCAGGTCTATTTACGAGCGGGAAATCCGTTACTCAAAGAGACAGATTGGTTACCTTATGCCATGCAGTTTCTCATCTCGCTCCAAGGGAGAGACTCCCACGTGTTTCTTATTACCCGTGTTTCAAAACGTCCCACTTCTGTATCCCATCTTCTACACCACCCCTCTGTGGGGTTACCTCGCCCATAATCACTCTGTTTCTAATCCTTTTGCTGTTACTCGGCTCAGACGTACCTACTTCAACGCCTCAGTCTAATCTCGTTCTTGAGTTCTCTCTTACAAGCTCAGTATCGACGGAGACTCGTACGACACCTCTTTCCCAATCGTCTCTACTTCTCAAAAGTCAAAAAAAGGTCGGACACCTCCTAACCTTCTCAACCTCCTCATTTACCTTCCTGTTCTCTGTCCCTAGTTCTTCCCTCTACAGGACTCAGTTACAATTGAGAGGTCACCTCATCCTCGTAATGTTTATTTAACCCCTTCCTCCCCGTTCCCCTCCCATGTTTCTTCTCTCTGCCACCTCCCAGGTTCCTGTCTCTTCTGTCCCCTGCAAGCTTCTCCAGTTCCCTCCACCCTTTCGCCCCACCCTACCTTGTTACAGTCAATACAGTTCAAATCTTTACTTCATCTCCCCTACATTCCCAATATTGTCTCCCATACGACATCTCTGAATCTGAAACACTTGAAGCATCTCTGAATATATTGCAGAGACCAAACCATCAATGGACACTGATCCACCTTCCGCTCTTTCTCTCTCCTCGGCTCCATTGCGCATCCTTTTTCACTGCGCACCGTTCCTTCGCTGCTTGAAATATTCCACTGCCTCCGCTTGTGACCTTTTCTAACCCTCCTAGTCCGTAGGAACCCTTACCTGCGGATTTCAAGTATCTTTTTCATTGCCATTCATGGGCTTTTTTACAGGGAATATTGTGGCCTCAGGGGTAATGGGGTGAGCTTCAGATGTTACTCTCCAGTTTGCCCTGTTGGTGGTTTGCTTACAGGAACAAAATTACCACTCAGCTGTTATTTCTCACTCTTCAGGCTATAATTATTGTATTCTTCAGATTCCTTTTCCTGATGGACCTTTAATGAAAGTGCCCCTTCTTCCCGCACTATATTCCGTACCATCAGCTATTTGTTCATACTTCGCTGGCATTACACAGCAGCCCGTATTCCACGTCCATAGGTGGTATACGCTCTGTTCGTTATGTCTCTTTCTTCTCGGCATTATCTATCCGGGATTTTGCCTTCTTGTTTCGTAAATTACCGCCACCTATTTGTTACTTGGTGATTTTATTTGCCCACCATTTCTCTGGGAGGGTTCACTGTGATTCCGTGGAATTCAGTTAGAGTCTTTTCTTGCCCCACCCCCTCCAATGTTTTAAATACAGTATACTAACACCCATTTTGATCCTCAGGACTCATACTCTCCTTTGCATCGATCTTCTCAGTTTGCTTCTGCCTCACCGCGCATGTAGACTTTACTTGGTTTCTGTTCTCCCGGGACTTTCTGGACAGTGATCATTTTTTTCCAATCATTCTTACTTCCCCTTTCATCTTTCGCCCACCTTTCGCACCCCACGCTGGCAAATTTTAATCGGCAATTTGGAACTTTACTCACACTGACTGTTTTTAAGAGGTTCTTCTTCGTCCTCCATCGAGGAGTTTTTTACCGTTCTCATCCTTCCGTTTTTCACCGCGTTCTCATTCTATACCCCAAACTTCGAGCAGGCATTCTAGAAATGCGTTGCCTTGGTGGTCTCTGATTGTGTCGTGCCTGTAGGTTGAACGCGCAGCATGGGGAATGTACCTGTACAATGAACAACAGAGCGACTCCTGATTTTAAACAGATGCGTGCGAGTCGCTCGCCGTGTCATCCGTGACGCTAAACGCACTTGCTGGCGGAGATTATGTCTCCACCATCACATCTGCTTCCTCTTGAGGGCTGTTGGAAAAAAAGTACGAGAAATCTGAGTGTAAATATTCTCCTTGACCCGGGCTCAGGTTCTGGCGGGTTGACGGTGTTTGATATAGAAACCCACTAGATGTTGCCAATGAAAATTGGCAATAATCTGGTGTATTTCTCAGGGACTCCATCTATGCCCCTCAATTTCTTTCCTCAAAGTCTGCAGAGAGTTAGCACTTGGATTTTCTTCTATCAGAGAAGACAGTATTATGTGCCTTTGTACACTTCAAGATAACTGGAGGCTACTCTATCTAGCTTGTCGATCTTCGGGCAGCTGGCCCGACGACTTTCATTTTCGTTGTGTACAACATTTACATCAGTCAGCCCTTGCAGTCCTTTATTGCCTTTTTTACAATTCTTATTTGGTCACAAGGAGGTCTTCACAAAATCTGGGGAATTCCACCATGTGTCCCTTTCCGCAAACCAGGCACTACGGGGACATGAAACCTCCCTATATCGTCCCATAGTCTTACCAGTGCAAGTTTGCTAAGTAATGGAACGTCTATAAATAGACGTTTTTAGTGTGGTATTTAGAGACACACACAGTCTCTCCACTCGTCAATTGGCTTCGTAAGGGACGTTTACATAGACCCCTTACTGCGCTTGGATACGTATGTTCGTAATGCCTTTGCGAATACCACTCAGTTTTTGCCCACATTTTTTGACTTGAGAAGGCATATGACACAACTTGTGGAGGTATAATATTTTTGCCAAGCACACTCCTTAGGCCTTCGAGGCATCTACCATCCTTACTTAAGAACTTTTTAACTGACTGGCATTTCCGTGTTCGGGTTAATAATGTGCTCTCCACGGGACTTTATCCAGTGAAGGTGCCCCAGGGATGTGTTTGCGTACAACACTTTTTCACCTTGCTATTAATGATGTGGCTTCTAGTCTTCCATCAATTATTTAGTCTTCACTCTTGTTTGATGAATGCGCTATTGCTGTGCAGGCGCTGACTGTCACCTCCTTACAGTTTCTCTCCAACATGAGTAGACCGTGTTTCCAATTGGGCCACCACATCATGGGTTTAAATTTTCCAGACCTAATAACCTCCAAATCACTTTCACTTAGACGTCTGTCATCTGATCATCCTTGTACCTCTATGGAATCCCGTATCCCTTGAACGTTGATACAGTCAAGTTCTGGGCCTCCTCTTTGTTCGTAGGTTATCCTGGGAAACTCACATTACCTCTATGAGCGGCAAATTGTCACAGCGGCTGTACTTTCTTTAAAATCCTTGCTCATCTTTCGTGGGGAGTGATCGGCGAACCATCCTTCACCTTCAGTCCGCCGTATTTTATGAAAACTGATTATGGTGACCAGATCTTTCTGCTGCATCTCCTGCTACTCTCTTAGCCTTTAACCCCAATAATCACCAAGGATTACGTTTATGCCTTGGTACTTTTCGCTCTTTCCCCTGTCGAACGGCCTCTATGCAGAAGCGAACGTTCCATTACTTATCCGATCGCCGTGATGCCCATTGCTTGCGCTATATGTACGCTCTCATGATCTCGCAATCCTTCCATTTATAGAATGGTTCAATGAATTAGTAGACATTCTGTTATTTGTTCGCCGCCCCTGCGTACTCCGTCCCTTCTCTCTTCGCTTCATTCGTCTTGTCTTCTCGTCATAATACCACCTTTCTATGTACATGTAGCATTCTCACTTTCCATTACCCCCTGGGAAGTTCCAGCTGTTTCGAAGTCTGTTCTTTCTCCCTCCCTTGCTCGAAAGACCCATCTGTCTACGGTGGCTTCCCGCTCTCTTTTTCTTGACCACTTTCACTCTCATTCTCATGCATTGCGTGTACACAGATGGCCTCTAAGTCTTCTGAGGCGTTGGATTCGCGAGGGCAGGGTTTTCCGTGGACAGCGTCGTACAAGGGCATTTACTATCTTCAGCTAGGATTATTTTTACTGCTGAATTATATGCCATCCTTAAGCATTATCGTATTCATCTATGACTGTGTCTCATTTGTGGTTGTCTCAGAACTCCCTTAGTTGCTTTACAGGCTATACAATAATTTGATACACGCTCCCTGAGTCCCAGTATCCAACTTGGCTACGCCGCCCTCTTTAACTATGCATTAAAGATATTGTTTTTTGTTGGGTCCCTGGTCATGTTGACGTGACTGGGCTTTGAACAGGCAGTCAACTTGACGCCTGCGGTCAGCAGTACTTGACGACAGGTTTTTATGAGGTATTCCATGTACGGACTATTTTGCTGTAATATCATTCCCTCTTCACACCCGTTGGCTACACCGTTGGTTTATTGCTCGGCAACAATTCTTCAGTCTATTAATCCGAGTATAGGTTCTGCCGTCTTCTTATCACAGGTGTCAGGTTGGGAGACTACTCTCTCCGGTCTTCGCATTGGCCATACTCGTCTTACCATGGATATCTCATGGATGAGGCGTCTTGCTCTCTCTGTGGAGAATTTGGCAAGCTCCATTATCAGTCTGCCACAAGTCGTGTTGGATAGCCAACTTTATCAACGAGCACCAGAATTGACCTCTGTCGTGCTTCGCCCCGTGCTCTCTCTTTACCTTCCATCTCGCTGATGGACCACCTTTATCCGGATCTCTCATTTGACTTTTTGGAATCGTATGACTTACTCCACAAATTTTGATCGTTCAGCCCTTTATAATTGTTATCTCTTGCTCCCTCACCCCCGTACTATCCCCTGCCCCGCTGTTTTCTGTACCTGACTGTCCATCCCCCCTTCCCTTCTGCCATCCAATTCCCTTGATTACATTCCCTTTCCTGCAGCGCTGTTATAGCCTTGTGGCTTAGCGCTTCTTGTTGATTATATTAATAATAATTAAGTCCTGCATTTTCTTACAGGTGCACAGGTATATAAATCAATTGGGACGTATCTAGGTAGTTTGTAGTCTCATCAGTTTGCTTGTGTGATTGGCAGGTGAGCCCCTCTTGTCATTATGAGTAGTGCTGCTGGGAGCTGTGAGTCTTGTGATTATTGTTGGACCCGTAGCCCACACATCACCTTGCGGGGGGGGGGGGAAAGAGGGAGGGGAATGTATACTGGGAGCAAGGGACTGACACTACCTTAACAAGCAGCCGGCAGTTCAAACTATCACTTTAGGGGGGGGGGGAAAAAAGTGGGGAATTGTGGGAGCTTAGACTTACCCTACCTTACAAGTAGCCGGCAATTAATCTGTTTATACATATACTCCATACTCCCTTGCTATTCCTATCTATTGATTTTCCTCACACTACTGTATGGATTATTGGGGTGCTAGACAGTGACAACTATATGGATTTGTGAAAGTGTAGCACAGTGACAACATACATGATTACTGAGATGCTATCACTGTGGGACAGCTATTCTGGTTTTCCGAGGTGCTTGCACAGTGTCAACTATACTTGATTACTGAGGTGCGAATACAGTGATTTACATCATGGATTACTGAGGTGCTTAATCAAATGACTACTATATGGATTATTGAGGTGCTTTCTCAGGACTTTACTATACTGGTTTACTGATGTGTTTTCTTAGTGAATGTATATTGATTACTGATGTACTTGCACTGTGACAACTATAATATATTACTATGGGTACTAGCACAGTGAACTTCTATACTGGATTTCTGGGGGGTGCTAGCACAGTGATATACTATACTAGATTACTTAGTTTCTAGTCCACAATGTCTCCTACAATGGATTAATAGGTACTGGCACGGTAAACTACATTACTGGAAATTACTGAGTGCTACGCACAGTGACTACTACACTGAATTATCCTGCCAAATGCAAAGTCATGAAGATGGGGAAAGGGCACAGAAGACCACAGACAGAGTATAGGCTAGGTGGCCAAAGACTGCAAACCTCACTCAAGGAGAAAGATCTTTGGGCGTGAGTATAACAACGTGATTGTTTCGGAAGCACACCATCAATCAGTTATAATGCTGCAGCTTATGGGGCCTGCAAAATGGTGAAACGCATTACGATACCTTAGTTAAAGGAATCGGGTATTCTGGCCATATGGAATGTTTGCAGGCACCTGTTGGAACCCGCACTTGATAAGCAGTCAAAGGAAACTAGAGAAAGTACAAAGGTTTGCAACATGGTTAGTTCCAGAGCTAAGGGAATGTCCTATGAAGGAGATTAAGGGACATCGGCCCTGACACACTGGAGGACAGGAGGGTCAGGGGAGACATGGATAACGACATATAATAATTCTGCAGGGACTAGACAAGGTGGAAAGGACTGGTTGTTCCAGGAGGGGGACACAGAAACAAGAGGCCCCATTGGAAGTTTGAAGACACAAAGGAGTCAGAGAGAATAGTAGGAAAAGTATTCTTCAGTCATAGAGTTGTAAGGCAGTGGGAATTCTAGAAAAATGAAGTAGTGGAGGCAGGATCCATACACAGGTTTTAAGACGAGGTTTGATAAAGCTCCATGGAGCGTGAGGAGAGAGGGGCCTAGTAGTCAAAACCGGTGAAGCGGCGGGGCCAGGAGCTAGGACTGACCCCTGCAACCACAATTAGGTGAGTACTGAAATTACTGAGGGGCTAACACATTGGACTACTCTTCTGGATTCTGAGGTACTGCCAAGTGACTTACTGTACTGATTACTGAGGTGCAAGCACAGTGACTATATACTGGATTTCTGAAGTGCTAGCAAAGTGATACTATATGGATTACTTAGAAATGGCACAGGGACTACTAAAACTCGAATTACTGATGTGCTAGCATAGTGGCATCCATAATGAGTTTACTGATGTGCTGGCCACAGTGACTACATACTGGATTACTGAAGTGTAGCACAGTGGACTACTATACTGGATTACTGAAGTGCTAAGCACAGTGACTACTATACTGCGAGTACTGATGTGCTAGACTGTGCTACCTATACTGGATTACTGAGGTGCTTGCACAATGAATATTATATTGGATTTTCTGAGGGTTTAGCACAGGCGACTTCTATTAATGGTGTACTTTAGTGTAGTCAGTGACAACGTGGATGACTGAGGTGCTAGACAATGACACTATACTGGATTACTTAGGTTCTAGCACAGTGATTACTCTATCTGGTTACTGAGGTGTTAGCTCAGTGTTCTACTATACTGAAGCTACTGAGGTGCTATGCTAGGGTCATGATTACTATAACTGAATTACTGGGTGCTATGACAGTGGATACTATAATGATTACTCGACGTGCTGGGACAATTTCTTACTTGTTATTAATGTTCTTTGCTGACTGAACAGACAGTTTGGTGCCGATGAAGGTAGCGTAGGTAGCAATGATACGGCCGTGGATAGTTTGGCTTTATTGGATAGAGTGAGTACACTGGCTGTGTGAAGGGAATGTCCGCAAGCCAGTCCGTGGAGGGGGTGCATTGATGCCTATCAAGCCGGTCGGTTGAGGTGAGATTCTAATGGGCTCAGCCTCCCACTGAACCTGGGTGAGCCTACAAGAGGCAGCACTTAAATGCCGCGATTTTGAACTAGTCAGAACAGACGGCATAGGCTGTCTGTTCTGACAGTACAGGCTGTCTACATTTGCTCGGCCACGCACCTCGCGTCGTCACGACGTGATAATACTGGTGGGCCCGTAGGTATAAAGGAATTACTTACACTAGCTACCCCAGAGAGGGACTGGCTTTCGCTCACTTGTAAATCAAAAATGGACATGAAAATGCAACAGGCAAAAAAAAAAAAAAAAAAAAAACCTCTCCCATCCAGAGGAAGAGAAAACTGGCTTGGCCGCACTGTTTTATTGAGGAGAGAGTCCGGAGACGTCAGCACTGGAACTAAAATCTTCTATATACAGGTTGTAGGGCTGAACATCAGGTGACACTCGTCTACGAATGTTGTTGCACCCTCACATCTGCAAACAATGACTGACAGTAGCATTTCCTAAGGTGTGACATGTGACTCAGTGGGCAGCACTGCCCTGACCGTAATACAGGCTTTTTAAAAAAAAAAACACTGGGTGCACATAACTACAATAATACTATATCCATTGAATTCATTATACTCTGGGTACCCTTCTAAAAGTTTTTTTTTTTTTATTTTATAACACTGGCCGATTCCCACCAAGGCAGGGTGGCCTGAAAAAGAAAAACTTTCACCATCATTCACTCCATCACTGTCTTGCCAGAAGGTGCTTTACACTTATAGTTTTATGCTGCAACATTAACACCCCTCCTTCAGAGTGCAGGCACTGCACTTCCCTCTCCAGGACTCAAGTCTGGCCTGCCGGTTTCCTGAACCCTTTCATGTTACTTTGCTCACACTCCAACAGCCGTCAAGTATTAAAAACCATTTGTCTCCATTCACTCCTATCAAACACGCTCCGCATGCCTGCTGGAAGTCCAAGCCCTCGCACACAAAACCTTTCTTTACCCCCTCCCTCCAACCTTTCCTAGGCCGACCCCTACCTGCCTTCCTTCCACTACAGACTGATACACTCTTGAGTCACTCTGTTTCGCTCCATTCTCTTACATGTCCGAACCACCTCAACAACCCTTCCTCAGCCCTCTGGACAACAGTTTTGGTAATCCCGCACCTCTCCTAACTTCCAAACTACGAAATTCTCTACATTATATTCACACTGCACATTGCCCTCAGGCATGACATCTCCACTGCTCCAGCCTTATCCTCGCTGCAACATTCATCACCCCTGCTTCCACCCAATAAGAGCATTGGA
>NW_026507711.1:0-22636 GCF_026875155.1 Cherax quadricarinatus
AATTTCCCAGGAACACTGTTAAAAATTGACCCTGTCTGTAAAATCTTCCAGCCCCTCCCCCAACACTTGCTCCTGGGGTTTTTAACTTAAGGGCCCAAAATGGAGGAATATAGCAAATTTTTTTGTTCAGTAATAACCCCAGGGGCAGCTCTGATGAAAACTACACGACTTTTAAATCTCTGCAAAAAAATTCAATTTAAACCAGCAAAAAATAGAGCCTACTAGATGGAAATAACTAGACCTCATCTTCACTAACAATGATGATCTGATAAGAAATGTCACCAATCAAAAACAATATACTCAGATCACAACATAATTGAGGTCAGACATGTATGCGCACAGCCCCAGACCGACAAAATGAGATTAGTCACGAGGAGCATTCACCAAATTCAACTTAAAATAACAAAAACATAAAGTGGGACCAAGTAAACCAAGTCCTAATCGATATAAGCTGGGAAGATATACTAAGCAACACAGACCCCAACTTATGCCTAGAACAGATTAACTTGGTGGCACTCGATGTATGCACAAGACTTATTCCTCTAAGAAAGGAGAGTATGTAAATAAAAAGACAGCCTCTCTTTACAGGGACGGAAAGATAACAAGCGGCTAAAAGAGGTCAAACTATCTGAAATCTTAGGAGACACTCGCAAGAAATAGCAACATCGAACTTAACCCTAAGGAATCTTATAGAGTCAGATCGTGGAGAACTAAAAGCCATAATAAATCGAAAGAAACCCAAAGAATTTCTTCTCCAAATGCCAAACCCAAAGTCGAGAACAACGTCCAGTATTGGGCCCTTACTTAAACAAGAGGGGTTTCCTACACAGATGACAGCATGGAAATGAGGGGAGAACTCAAGTCCCAACATGACTCAGTTTTTTAGCAAGCCACTAACCAGACTGATAGCGTAAGATCAAAATTAATTTTTATGAGAGAGCCACAGAATTTGGTTAACAAAAAGCCAAACTGATGTTATCCTGACACCAAATGACTTCGAACAGGCGATAAATGACATGCCCATGCACTCTCCCCCGGGCCAGATCATGGAACTCCGTGTTCATCAGAATTGCCAAGAAGCCCCTATCACAGCCTTTTACCATCCAAAGGAAAAGGGAGCATGGACACGGGGGGTGTCCCACAGTTACTAAAAACAACAGACATAGCCCCCACTCCACAAAGGGGTCAGTAAAGCAACAGCAAAAAAACTACAGACTGATAGCACTAACACCCATATCATAAAAATCTTTGAAAGAGTCCTAAGAAAGCAAATCACCACCCACAAGAAACCAATCAGTTACAAAACCCAGGGCAACATGGTTTAGAACAGGTCGCTCCTGTCTGCCCTAAAATATTGGGATCACTACGACAAGGTCCTAGATGCACTAGAAGACGAAAAAAATGCAGATGTAATATATACAGACTTTGCAAAAGCCTTCGGCAAGTGTGACCATGGGCGTAATAGCGCACAAAATGCGTCCCAAAGAAATAACAGGAAAAGTCGGTCGATGGATCATAATTTCCCTCACTAACAAACACAGAGAGTAGTATTCAACAAGTAAAGTCCGAGGCAGGCATGGTGAAAAGCTCTGTATCCACAAGGGAAAGTACCTCGCTCCCCCTTTTTGTTCCTCATCCTCATATCTGACATAGACAAGGATGTCAGCCCCAGCACCGTTCTTCGTTTGCAAGACTCCCGAATCTGCATGACAGTGTCTTCCATTGCAGACACGCAAGGCTCCAGGCGGACATCAACCAAATCATTCAGTGGGCTGCAGAAAACAATATGAAGTTCAACGATGAGAAATTTCAATTACTCAGATATGGTAAACATGAGGAAATTAAATCTTCATCAGCGTACAAAACAAATTCTGGACTCAAAATAGAGCGAAACACCAACGTCAAAGACCGGGGAGTGATCATGTCGGAGGATCTCACCTTCATGGACCATAACATTGTATCGATCGCATCTGCTAGAAAAATGACAGAATGGATAATGAGAACCTTCAAAACGAGGTCACTTGTTCTATCTAGGCTGGAATATTGCTGCACACTAACAGCACCTTTCAAGGCAGGTGAAATTGCTGACCTAGAAAATGTACAGAGAACCTTCACGGCGCGCATAACAGAGATAAAACACCTCAATTACTGGGAGCGCTTGAGGTTCCTGAACCTGTATTCCCCTGGAACGCAGGCGGGAGAGATACATAATTATATAAACCTGGAAAATCCTAGAGGGGGCTAGTACCGGGAAATTGCAACACGAAAATCACTGACAACAAAGCAAAAGACTTGGCAGATGATGCAACATCCCCCCCAAAGAAAAGCAGGGGGGTACTAGCACGTTAAGAGACCAACAATAGTGTCAGGGCCCGAGACTGTTCAAAATGCCCCCCAGCATACATAATGGGGGATTACCAACAACCCCTGGCAGTCTTCAAGCTGGCACTGGACAAGCACCTAAAGTCAGTTTCCTGATCAGCCGGGCTTGGCTCGTACGGTTTGGTTTGCGTTCAGCCAGCAGTAACAGCCTGGTTTGGATCAGGCACTGCTCCACCAGGAGGCCTGATCACAGACCGGCTGCGGGGGCGTTTATGACCCCCCGGAACCACTCTCCAGGTAAAACTCCAGGTAAACTCCAGGACATCTAGAGGAAGATATAAAAACGACTGGAACACCGTCTCTCAGATTCTAGGGACCCACAAACTGAAAAAAAACACGAATATTGTCCTAACTAAACCTAATGAAACACCACTACGTCCCACTGACAGAGACTAACAAAGATAAACGACTTTATTCTCCAACCATAGAACTAATCTCGCCAATTAAAATCCCACATTATCCAATGGCCAAGGCCGGGGACCTACCTAGATGGGAATTTCCCCAAATTCCTTCTAATCTTGCAACCAACTGAGGCCCTTGGAATCCCAACCGAGATTATAATGTCACTCAAAAACAAACTCAGGAATCTGTCCTAAATGTCCCGAACATTACTGTACAACGAGCACCCCATTATCCTTTTTGCAATGCATTTTCATTACTTTTTAACAAGTCTACTAGAAACCTAGCACCTTCCCGAAACTACTCACGATGGGCTAGGGTTACACCAATACAAAAAGGTGGTGACCCCTACAGACTTAAACAACTATAAGGCCAATATCAAACTTACCATTGCTAATTGTGGCATGCAAAAGTACGTAACCTTTTTCGGCGCATGTACACACCCTCATTACAGCTATCCTCCTCCAACCAGCGAACCAGGTTGCTAAGAGTTACATGAAGGGGGGCCCCGTCGTTCAACTAGTGAACCAGGTTCTAGCCAGACAAAGAAGATGGTTTGGCAATCGCCAGAGTTATGTGGTGGTACCTGCTCTCTCCTGTCTGCCCTTGTCATTCCCCATCTAGAGCTTGGTTAAGCACGGTCTGCTATCATTTGTGGCTTCTCTAATTCTTCTGCCTTGCTTACCGTGGAGTGCACTATACTTATTCACTGTACATAGTGACTATTGCAGTTCAAATTGGTGAAGGATAATATAAGTCTAAACCTTTATCTGCTGTGGTTTTATTTGCATCCCATTAACACCTGGGATAACAGGGGCCATTTTGAATCCTGGTTGTAAATGGGTACCTGTCCCGAGAGCTGAGCTGGAACTAGAGAAACGGTTGAGTTAGGTGTGAAAGCCTCAAAGCAGGAACATTGTGCAGTTTGCTGTCTGAGCATTGCTTTACGAATTTTTGCGTGTCAGTTGCTTTATGATCAGCCTTGCTATTGTGTGATCGTTCAACCAGCTCGCTACTAGCTTGTTCGGTGTGCTCCTCGCTTCGCTACGGTCCCAATCTCTAGAACAATGTACTGACTGGCATTGCTTTACAAATTTTTGCGTGGTCAGTTGTTACTTTTACTAGCCAGTTTCGGTGTGGGAGATTTTGGGCAGTCGCTTTGACTTGAATGCTATTCAGCTAATCGTAAATGTGCATAAGCTAAGCGTGCCTCTGCAAATTAACGTGTTACAGGGGTTATTCTGCAATCGTACTGTGCATAGCGAATAAACTTATGGCCACCTAGACGAGTCAGAACGTCCTGGTGTCGGCATATACTTTGCATAACCAACCTAATAGTCCCTACAGCGTTGTTGGCAATTGCTCGTTCCATTGGCATTACATACAAACGCACTCTCCACCGCTGCGCAACTGACTGCGATCACTGATTGCTGACAACTTATAGAAGAAGAGATGGCACATCAGACTACTCCCTCTACGGGAGCTAGGGCAAAAACTAACTATGTCCTCGCAGGAGGAAGATGATACACCTACGGAGCAAAATGGTCATATAGTGCAGCTGGGTTGTCTCAGGTGAATCACGTCGTTGCACTTGAAGCTGGCAAAAATCAATCAAGAGCAAACCTAGGGAACAGAGAGCATTCGCAAGGGAAAATTTGATAGGGAAAGAGAAAGGAGGCATTTTTTCGCATTCAGTAAATGAATTTAGTTTACAAAAAGCAGTAACAGCATGTTCCCCCCCTTCAAGGATGCCGAGCCTAGAAGAAAAAAAAAAACAATTTTTCGAAAATCAGGCCTCGAGTCGATTGAGGTGGCCTGAACAGCATTGGGCATCGTTGGTTCATACAGCATTATTGGGTAAGGCTCAAGAATTCACGTCAAGTATTAAATGACGTTGAATTTTCTGCTTATCAAGTAGTGAAGACCACAGTGGTTGGGAGCATATACGTGTATCCCACCAAATACTGCAAGCGTTTTAAATTGAGCAGGCGGCAGCTTGGTCTATCCCTAGGTGGACTTTGGTGAACAGCAAACCAAAGCTTTTTAACCAGCTGGTATAAAGCAATGGAGTCTCTAACCTTTGAGGAGGAGCTGTTGCAGCTTATTCTGATTGATAACCTGCTGTAGTCTGTGGAGCCAGAGGTTCAGTCTTTCTCTGGATCGGACCTTCACCACTGCAATGGAGACACCAGGATTGGCTGATCCCTCGAAACAACCGATCCTTGTACCGAGCAGTCCCCCGTCTTCTCTTTTCAACAGCCTGGCATGAGCAGAGATCGTCAACCTTGGAGAATGAAGTCCAGCCGAAGGGAGAACGTCACGTCAGCCAACAAGTCACCTGTGAGCCCGCTTCTCAACATATGGTCCACCTGCGGAGAGCAAACTACTCATGGTGCATCTCGACAACAGTATCCAGAGAGACACGCCAGCCAATTGCAACGTCAACAGGGAGTAAAGGGCCAGCCTGTCGTCTGACTTCCTCTGCAACGAAGTAGTCCCAACTCCAACTGCCCCAAACCATAAACCCCAAACCCATTGGGAGAAAATCGTACTAATATCCCTAGCAACATGTCCCCTAGAGAAGTAAGAAAAAGGTATGGCTCCCCTTATTCTTGCAAGAGTCTATTTTCCTTCAGGAAAACTCAGAAACAATTAAAGACCTTTTAGAGATACTGGAGCATATTGCACACATTAAGAGAAGAATATTACCTCTTTCAGAGAATACTTTCTTTGAATTTCCTCTGTTTTATTGGAAGCATTTGGAAGGAGCTATTATTCTGTTCCTTTGCATAAAATTTATGTACAGTGGCCAAAAAATTACACTGGGTACTTGACTGTAGGTGTCTCAAAAGATTTCCCCCAAAAGTGCCATGTTATTACTGGGTAATAACATACTACTGTTAGTTCGTGTCCTGAACCTATAATGATTAATCCTTCTCCGGTGTTGGCCATAAACTCGGGCAACATCCCAAGGGTTGTCTTGGAGAGAATGTTTGACCTATCTCTGGACGACTCCGATCTCGGAATAGCCACGTTGATTTATGAGGCACACGCGGCCGGAGCCTCGAAAATCAAGTTACAAGACCTCGAACAAGCCTTCCTATTCCCAGGTTGCAGGATTGCCCGGGATATTGTTCTCTGTTTCCAATGCCCGAAGGGACTGTCCTTTCCGGGTGGAACAACGAAAGGAACCCTTCTTTAAAATCCGCTTTTCAGGCAGCCATGGGTCAATCCTTCTTGGGTCATCCGGTCAAGTATGAAGTTAAAAAAAACGATTTATTTGACACTGCACTGAGACTGGTAAGGGAATAGAGGGCCGAAATTTGTTTCACCGGTTAGTAGTTTTCAACAAAGTATAGAACCTCAAATATTAAATATAGCTCATAATACGTCATTAGGAGGTCACTTAGGAATTACAAAAACCTTGTATAGAATCACAAAAAATTTTTATTGGCCAAAATTAAAGAAAGATGTGGAGAATCATATTAGGTGTTGCCGAGAATGTCCAGCAAGTTGGGGAACCTGGAACAATCCAATAAACCTGCACCTCTCCAACCTTTCAATGCAGGTGAAATTGCCGACCTAGAAAATGTACAGAGAACTTTCACGGCGCGCATAACGGAGATAAAACACCTCAATTACTGGGAGCGCTTGAGGTGCCTAAACCTGTATTCCCTGGAACGCAGGAGGGAGAGATACATGGATTATATACACCTGGAAAATCCAAGAGGGATAGTACCGAACTTGTCACACGAAAATTCACTCACTAACGAAAGCAAAAAGACTTGGCAGACGATGCACCATCTTCCCCCCAATGAAAAGCAGGGGTGTCACAAGCATGTTAAGAGACCATACAATATGTGTCCGAGGGGGGCCCGAGACGTTCAACTGCCTCCCAGCACACATAAGGGGGATTACCAACAAGACCCCTGATCTTCAAGCAGGCACTGGACCAGCACCTAAATCCCAGTTCCTGATCAGCCGGCTGTGGCCAATACGATGGTTTAGCGTGAGCCAGCAGCAACAGCCGGTTGATGCAGGCGCTTGATCCACCAGGAGGCCTGTCCACAGACCGGGCCGCCGGTGGGCGTTGACCCGGACCTTTCCACCAGGTAACTCCAGGTAATACCTGCTGAGAGAACTTTTTGCAGATTTAATTATAATAGTGTAGGTCCACTACCTAGGTCAAAGTCTGGATATCAGTATTTATTTACGATTAAGGATAAAGTAACCAGATCTCCTGAAGCAATTCCCATGTGTAGTATTAAACTTTTTTTTATATTATTTATTTAAAACTCAGGTACAACATATATATGTTGTACATAATCCATTTAACAGGATACAGCAGTAAGAACGATAATCTGCAGTGACTACACAAATACCAATAAGCACTATATTATGACACAGACTGGCTGCTGCACTCCAATCAAACACCTACTTTTATGTACTGTGCTTCACGTGAAAAGATGGTCTTTATAATAAAAACGAAGTCCTAACCAAGTAATGCTTACACACTCACTCCCCCCCCCTTGAAAAACATACCAGCATTGCACCTGAGTAATACTCCTGTGACATCTCTTATACATATTAGAGCATTTAAATTCCACCACCCGAGCACATATTGATGTTATCATGGGGTATATGATGGGTAGGGTGTGGATTGGATTTCTTTGGTTGGAATGTGTGCCATCATGTCAGAGACTTTTTCTTGTATTAGAGTCAGCCTTTAATGGCTGGATTGTGTTTGTACATGTTTTCAAATGATGTCCTAATAACACTAACCGCTGCTCTCCAATCCCCCCCCCCCCACATGCCGTAGTAACTGTGTCCTGAGCCGTCACCACTCATAACCTCCATCAGTCATTGAATTTAAAAAAATCATTAAAATACAATAACATAAAGGAATATGAGACCACCTTATTCGTCCTCCCGCCACAGAAAAATAAAATTGTTACATTTTCCGTAAATACATACTGCTGATTCATCTTGTGCTTACTAAAATAATCCCCCATCATCACCTATGATTTTATCTCTTTACTCCAAAGTAGATAACTCAGATTATACATTTCATCAATCAAATTATATTACACTAAGCTAATTATACAATTACTTATCATCCGACTAATAGGTGTACATTATTATCACCCTGAAGTTTCCATGAAATTTACATAAGAATTAATACATATATTGACAATCCTCACATTCCTTTCCCGTCTTCTAAATACATGTACATATATCCAATCCATTTCGTTAATGATCCAATCATATTATTCTATTCACTTCCCCTTTTCCCCAGTGCAAGATAAATGCCACTTGCACTCGACGTCCACAACACCTTACATTTGTTCACTTAAAACGTATAAATAAGAACCACATACATAACGTATTATCAATATATAGATAGTAATATTTGACAAGTGAAGAATAACCTAACTAATATGGTTAACAGTACACTAGAAATTGTAGCTCTCTCACTAATACATATTCCCATTTTTTATGTATTATGTTTTCAAACAAGATAATATATCTTTAATCAACAATGTTCCAGAGCAATATCTGACTTTGACTCTGGCCTCGCACTAATTTCACAACATAACTTATGGCTCCTAAGAAAACATGTACCCGCGGCATACTACCTCAAATCATATTAACAAAACCAACCTGCAAAAGACACTCAGAAAGCCACCCCCTGCCATCCCCTGACCCCAGTGCTATCTGTATTAAAAAAAAACCACAAACTCACGTTTCCCTTCCCATGCGCAATTCGATACCGTACTCGAAAGTCATAGAACCCTGTCTCTTAAACCACATGTTTCACCAGTTCATCCCCCCTACCCCCCCTCATTCCCTAACGACATTACACCCATATGCTCCACTACCACACACTTTTATCCACCTATCCATCCTCCACTAATCACAAAAAAGAACAAGAAATGCCAGTTTAGGGAAGCCAGCCCAATCCAAGCACAAACTACAACTACAACCCAACCCTAACATTAACACCTACCGACAGATTAGATAACCCAAGGGAAAAAACTATTTACCCCACAACCTCCATATAGTAGCCTATTTCTGCAATACTGAACGATATCGCACTCGCCTCCAAGCGCCCGCACCCTATATCCCACCCCCACCTCCACGTCGCAAGTGCACCAAGACACATACAAAAAATCTATGCCACTTACATACATCACTGCCCTCCGAAATGTCCTTGAAACCCCTCCCACATCAAATGCAAAGCCCTCAAAGATCGAAATGTTTCTTCTCCCCCCTCCCGCCACTATACCCAGAACTGAATAATAAAATGGTATAAAACTACCGACAGGTGTTAGGTAAGACTCATATGCAACAGTTAGGTATCTTATTTCGAAACGTTTCGCCTACCCAGGAGCTCTTCAGTCGAGTACAGAAAAGTTGATAGAAGCAAGAATCTTGAAGACGATGTAATCAGTGCCAATCACCCATAAAGTTTTGAGGTGGTCAGTCCCTCATGTCCGGAGAAGAGCATTGTTCCATGGAATAGAAACATCTCCATATGTGTTTCATTCCATGGAACAATGCTCTTCTCCAGACTGAGGGACTGACCACCTCAAAACGTTAAGGTGACTGGACTGATTACATCGTCTTCAAGTAGTCTTCTGCTTCTATCACTTTTCTGTATCGACTGAAAAGAAGCCTACTGTGTAGGCGAAACGTTTCGAAATAAAGATACCTAACTGTTGCATATGATGTCTTTACAACAACCTGTCGGTATTTTATACCATTTTATTTCTTCAATCTGCTCCTGAACACTGCAACACAAGGGTAATCTTGGTACAGAACTACAATCAACTTCGACAACCTCTTCATGAGAAACGGCTGGATTGAGAGGGACCCTGTCCCTCTGCAACAATCTGAGTTCTTACCTCTCCTAGTGACCTACGTCTCACCTCCTGGCGCTATAAAAGGCTCCATCCTGTCACTTCATCTCCATATTGTTTCATTCCATGGAACAATGCTCTTCTCCAGACTGAGGGACTGACCACCTCAAAACTTTAAGGGTGATGGACTGATTACATCGTCTTCAAGTATCTTCTTTGCTTCTATCAACTTTTCTGTACTCGACTGAAGAAGCCTACTGTGTAGGCGAAACGTTTCGAAATAAAGATACCTAACTGTTGCATATGTGTCTTACCTAACATACCCAGAACTCTCGCTAACCATGCCCTTACAAAACCCAAGTTTTCACAAAAATATATGGCATGAAAAGCCGTTTCCTCTTCCTCACAATGCAAACAAGTGCCAGCACCCTACATAACACCATCTCCTATATAGCACTGACCTTGATAGCTAGAATTCCGCTAAAGAATCTATAAACCACTTCACGAACCCTTGGCTTTAATCTGATCTTCCGAAAGTCTTCCCAAATGCCCCTCCAATCATACAATGGGTATGTAGTTACTCCCTGTATCACTGTGCCCTGCCAACCTGTCCTCCCAAGCCTACTTACCCTTACTTTTTTTGCTTCCCCCTTTCTGCCAACAAATTCTCGCACCATATACTTCCACTACTCCAGTAGTGCCTTTCTCTTTCCACCATTTTCGCACAACCTTCATGACCCTCGCCCACCCGTTCTAACCCTTCTCCCCTCCCACCCCTCAAGTATCGCTGGCTTCACATACACTGCCTTCACTCGTGTGTCCAAAGGTTTACGACCCAGCCCACCCTGCCGCACGCCCAACATCCACCAACTCCTTTCCGTAGCATGGCTTTCCCATAACCCACACATACCTCAAAACCACCCTCTCCAGTTCCTGAATACACACGACCTCAGGGGATATATTTCTGCCACGCCCCACCTTTACTGGTACACAAGTGTATTTTACTGACCACCACCCTCTGCTGAGAAAATTGTTACATCCCCAGCCCTCCACCACTCCACCCGCGCATCCTACCCATCACTCTACTCAGTACTACCTTGGAATTTATTCTCTGTGCCACCCCAGCGTCTGCCATATACACAACCCCACATATCTTAATTCTATCCACTATGTTTTTTCCCACCCATACTGTTCCCCCCAACCCCCCCCCCCCACCCACGATGCCTACTTCTAATAACTTTGACTTTGCACCCATTAACCCTCCTACCCTGTCTGCCCCACCAAAAATCTCTATTATACGTCCCACATTCCCCAATCCTATTTCCCCCTCCTACAAAAACTGTGGTGTCACCCAGAGGGGGGCATATCCCCACAATCCACATCTCCCTGGACCCACCTCTCCTTCCCCACACTCCCTTCCTCTATAAGCCTATAAAAGGGACCTGCTGCATGCAAAGAGGAATTTGAGACAAGGGGGCAACCCTGTCGCAAACCCAACCCCACTGGCAACCGCAAACCCTAACTTTCCCCTTAACCTGTACCCTGACTTGTTGCAGGCATATACAAAGTAGTCGCCCATGCAGACAATCACATGCCATCACCAAACCCTGTTTTTTATAAAATACACCACAACATATGTCTATCTACACTGTCATATCCTGCTTCGCAATCATCCAAGAACCCCCCACCATTGTCTACCCCTTCACAAACTCCTTAAATTCTTCCATGCCCCTCAACACCTACTTCGACCTGTAATCCCACACGTGTCCTCTATGTAGGACTCGGTCAAGCACCTTATTTCATATGGTTACCTAAAACCCTTCGCAAAAACCTTTATAATCCTGCACAAAGGAGGGAGATCGCCCTAAAAAGCACCCAAGGTCCTCCCCACCCCCTCCCCTTAAATAGACCAAAACGACTACCCGTCCCGTGCCCTGCAATTCCCCCACAACTCCCTTCCTTCATACATTTAAACAACTGTATCCATACATTCCTTCATACAATCCCAATGTGTAATATAGAAATCATAGGAATTCCCATCAATGCCCCGTCTTTTTTTTCCCCCTACACAAGCCCATAATCGCCTCCTCCCACCACTCCACCCTCCTCCTCCTGATCCTACCACACTATTACCACACTCTCCTCCTCCCCTAAATACCTCAAATCCTTCTCCCGAATCTCTCCACCCTCTCTCCTCCCTCCCTCTGCTTAAAATCTCCCTAAACCATATCACATAATTGCCTCATTCCATCGTGGTACTAAGTACCTAGCCCCACCCTATATCCCCCCAACCCTATATCCCCCCACCCCTTTACACAACCTCTAATCCCATAATCGTGGTCATCGTTGCCTATTCCTAAATCTCCTCCTCAAAACACATCCTACGTTTTGTCACCCATAGAACCTCACTAAACCTTCCCTCACGTACTATCGCATCAAAACGAGAATTTTGTATATCCCTCAATCTTCCCCTTAAAACCTCTATTTCTGCATGTCTAAGCCCCCCCTACTCTCCCCCTTCATAACATCATTTAGCTGCCCCTCTAAAAATTTTCGTAAACCACACCTCCACCCGCTCATCCCTTCCTCTATGCTGGAAATACTATACTTCCCTTATCTGCAATTGAGACGTTGCTTCTCCCACCATTCCAAGACATCCTCCTCTTCGTTGCGAGCTTCCCCTAATTGCTCCACCATTCCCTAAAAAACACGCCTCCCCCCTCTCCCTGAAGTCGCCTCACATTCATTTCCCAATAACCCCAGCATACCTACGACAATCCCATTCCCATGCCATCCTGCCAAAACGGCACGATGGTCCAAAAAAACCTAAATCTAATCGTCATTACACAACTTCTACAGTTATATCTCCGAGTTAAATAAAAATTGATCCAACCTGGCAGCAATAACCCCTCCGCATAACGTGTGCTCTACTTTCCACTCCATCCGACCCCTGACTATGTCCTAAACCCTTGCATCCTTTCCTCACAAATCCCCTCAATACCCAAGCACACACCCTGCCCCTCTCGGCTCCACATCCTTATTCCTGATTACCCAATTCCAATCCCCATCCTATAATAGAAACCATTGGTAAACCCGCATGTAGAAAAGCAAAACCTCGCCTTACAAAATTCACCAAGTACAAAACAAATTCTGGCCACAAAAATGAGCGAAACACCAAACGTCAAAGACCTGGGAGTGACATGTCGGAGGATCTCACCTCAAAAACCCATAACATTGTAATCAATCGCTCTGCTAGAAAAAAGACAGGATGGATAATGAGAACCTTCAAAACTAGGGAGGGCAAAGCCCATATGACACTCTTTAAGGACACTTGTTCTATCTAGCTGGAATATTGCTGCACACGTAACAGCACCTTTCAAGCAGGTGAAATTTGCCTGACCTAAAAATAAATGAACAGAGAACTTACACGCGCGCATAACGGAGATAAAACACCTCAATTATTGGGAGCGCTTGAGATTCCTAAACCTGTAATCCCCCTGGAATGCAGAGGGAGAAGATACATGATTATATAACACCTGGAAAATCCTAGAAGGGACAGTACCGAACTTGCACACGAAAATCAACTCACTAAACACGAAAGCAAAAGACTTGGGCAGACGATGGCACCATCCCCCAATGAAAAGCAGGGGTGCACTAAGCACGGCTAAGAGACCATCACAATAAGTGTCAGGGGCCCAAGACTGTTCAACTAACTCCTCCCAGCACCCCACATAAGGGGGATTACCAACAGACCCTCAGGCAAGTCTTCAAGCTGGCACTGGACAAGCACCTAAAGTCAGTTCCGGATCAACCGGCCTGTGGCTCGACGTTGGTTTTGCGTGCAGACCAGCAGCAACAGCCTGGATGATCAGGCTCTGATCCCCCCCACCAGGAGGCCCTGTCACAGCCGGGCCCGGGGGCGTTGACCCCTCGGAACTCTCTCCAGGTCCAGGTAAACTCCAGGTACCCGATATTCCAATCTGCCGGCATTATACTTCCCCAGAAAACATACTCTAAACTCACCCCATATCCTTTCCACCCTCACCACCCTCCCCTCCCCTCCCTCTTCCCACATAGCACTGGAAAGGGCTGGACTCCCTCACTGCCACTGCCACCCCACCCAAATTTCCCTGAACACCAACATACATCCTAAAACTGGAACCCGTTTTACAGCCTCAACACTCTGCCATACTTGAAATAGTGTTTCAGAATAAAACACACATCAAAGTTAAAAACGCCGCAAAACATCCTCCAAACCATCTGTTTACACCGTCACTCTAGGCCATTCACGTTTATTCGATAACACTTAAGATTCAGAAAGGGTGGCTTTCCTCTATGTCTCTGTGTCCTTGTCCTGTTCCACTTTTTGCCTGCTTCTGTCTTTTCCCCGTGCATCACCCTCTTTCCCGTCTGTACCCCCCTCCCCCCCCTGTGCACTACCCTGCCCCTTCTGAATCACTACTCCTGCCCACGTCTTCCTTCCTATAACGCTGAGCTGGTGTTAACCTCCTCTTTCCGACGAGCCTTCCAGCCCCATATCTTTCTAGATGTGCCCCTTCAATTCCAATCAAGTATTTCCATTACCCTTGTGCACCCACAGCTTCCCTCCACTTGTAGCAAACTGCAACATGCAGGCTCTGGACCCCAGAGGCTCTGGAAACTGCTCATCAAGTCCTTCTCAACCATCAGAATTCCTCCTGTCTGTTAGCTGAGTTTTCACCTCCGCCAGGCCACGTCCAGGAAAGACTTAATCATCTCCTGTAGGGCGTAGACTAACTCCTGTGGATCACGTCTCTCCCCACCCCACAGGCTGCTGCTCAACTCCACGGGCCCGTATGCGGGGGAGCATCCGAAGCCACTGGTATGTCAACACAATTCACTAACACGCCCTCCACTTCCGTCCGCCCAATTACCTTTGCTGCTGCACACAAAGTCCTTTCGGCAGAGGTTACCGCCTGAGACTCTGTGACTACTTGCCATTCCCACGGCCGCAGCGCTGCTGCTTTACCACATCCGGGCCAGCCTGTGGACAAAAGCGCCGCACAGGCGCCAACTGTCATTCGTTTTCCCGCGTAGGTCCACGTACAGGCTGTGTCCTAAAATCCTCCAGGACAAATACATGGCATATGTCTTCTTAAAGACATCTTGACGGTGCAAGATCCAGCCGGCACCTTCATAAGAATTCCTCCGTCCCATACGAACTAAGTTATAGCATGCACCTCAACCATATCTTTGAAAATGTCCTCTCGATAATCAACATCGTCTGCCTCGAAAGGAAACGTTGGCGGATCCTCACCCAGGTGTAGTATTTTTGAGGCATCTCACAGGCGTACCTCCAACCAGATGATACGGTGATTTCTTCTCCTGGTACTGGGTCCACCTCCTTTCATATGCCTCCACTGTGCAATAACTTGTATGAAGATTCGTGATTAATCCATTAAGTGCTAGTCCTTGTACATCTTCACTTTCAATGCCAAACTTGTCCCGTATAAACGTTGGTATAAAACAGAGGCCATTTTTTTCGTAGGTAAATTGCCCCTTTACAAGGTCAACACAACAACGGTGTTGCTCCTTCTCTGCTGCTAGCTGGCAGCCATCTTGGTGAAAACAGAAGTTGCGCACCAAAGGAAACAGGACTTGTTTGCGCAGTGCGTCCACTTCACCCCGAAAGCAGAAGAGGACAATGACAAAAATACTGGTTTTAGGAGATTGGGTGGGAAGAGAGAGTTGGGGAGGAAAGTACGTTTGGATTATAGGTGACAGTATAAAAGTGTGTGGGATTTTTTTTTTTTTTATATTTTATATAAAAAGTCAACAGATGTAAGAACTTTCCCATGGCCAATATTAGAATACACAATACAAATATAAAAGTTATACATCCATGTAACAATAACCAAATTTAAGGAATATGATACACCGTACAAACTACATCAAAAGAAAAACCAGAATAATCCATTACTATGACTTAATGTCCATCAAGGTTCTTTTTAATATTTTTATTTAAAACATAGAACAAATACAAAATATTATAAGAGTATAAAATTAAAAACCATACTAGATATTACAAAACTCTATACACATCCCGGACAATAAAAGAACACCATAGAATAATGGCCATATTACAACCATATACATAACCCACAACCATATACATAACCCACAACCAATACATAACCCACAACCATATACATAACCACAAACCATATAACATAACCCACAACCATATACATAACCCACAAACCCTCCTTTTTTTTAAATATTTTATTAAAACAGCGTACAACGTGAAAATAATAAAAAAAAAAGGTTATGGAATCAGTTCTTTACCACAAAAATTTCATAATTTCCTTTGGTAGAATACCATTGGGAAGTCTTGTGTATGTAACACAAATATGCTCCCATCCCCCCCCCCCCGTGGTTATTATACCCTATCCCTAAGTTATACAATGGAACACTATATTTCACATTTATCTACAAAATTCATACCATATACATTATTATACTTATGCAAGGAACCCTAGACCTAACCAAAATGCATTAGTGCCTCACTTATTCAATGTTATTTATGTTTTCAGTACCACTCAGTACACCTGCACTCCTGGTCTGCTTAAGCGAAAAACCCCTTGCGTCCTATAATTCCGTGCACAATACGCGCCTCACAATGAATGTCACTGATATATTATACATATATCTTAAGTAGGCCTACACATTGATAACAAGATTAATAGTGTATGTACTCATTTTACCTTTATATCCAACCATCTCCATTCATAACTCACGCTGAGTACTAACTTTCAATCTAAGCTTTGATTGTGTAACATCCATACAGTTCTGCGCTCACTCTAACCACCCCATGGGTTTAAGTGTGCTAACCGTCTTATATCGACCATGCCACAATTGCCTCGTTTACATATGAAAAAATTAAACCGCTTGAGAAAAACATTACCTACAATACACTAAAATGAAACTACAAATACATCTTCTAAACATTTTACCTTAGCAGGTACACAACTTGCATATGTATATAAGCGACAGTCACACTCAGACATATGGTATACAAATCTCAATGAAGCCTTGTAAGGATTATAGTGGGCAAAACACGCGTATCCTGTCACCCATTTCCTGGTCTGATCATACCACCCTCACACACAAGTGTAATTACTTGCGCAATACAAGAAAGTAAATTCCCATTAAACAATGCACGTATTACTTACAACTCACCACCGCATAAGATTCCAATGTTTGTATTCATCATTAACCCTATGATAACCAGGTATAACACATTAACTTAATACAATGAAGATTTTAAGCCTTGAACCTTCTTCACCCCTCACACTTTTCCTTCATACCATCCTATTATTCATGCTGACTTTCACAGTACTTACCCAATCACCACCACACAACCACTGGGAGGGAGGCGAGCCCATTGTATCCCATTAACCAAACAGATTCCCATAATTCACAGGATACTCAGCAGCCGAAGCATCCCTGTAACTCACCGTAAAACTCTGTGTTTAATTCCCTTCCAAATACATCCTTACTGCGACATTTAGTCCTAAAAAAAGTAGCCTGCTAACACTTTTCATTCCGTTCACTCCCCCTACTTCTCACATTGCCCATGAATTGGGTACACAAAATCATCACTATATATGCCACCGATTTTTTAAACACTGCGCACGCCAGCGAGCCCATTAATGTCCAAACTTAACACTTCTCAACACCTGCCAACCCCCCCCCCTCCCATAAACGAATAACCCGCCCTAACCATTCCCTGACCCTCCCTATGCTTCACAAAAATACACTACCTGAAAAATGGATACCAAATCGCCACAAACACATCGCTTCGGCATCAAATACATAGTTTATCACTATAAAAGGATTACAATGCTGAGTTACAGAAATTTTGGGGGTTATCTGTGTAGGTTTACATGTAGTAAAATATGATTCCAGAAGTGTACCACTAAAACGCTTACATGGCTAGATTTCGGGCAGACTTAGTTTTATTCTAAATTGAATAATATACAAATTATAGGTAGTTGGGAATTGATGGCTAGTTGACTAAATAACTAGTTTGTGAGTTTAGCAATGTGAATGCTTTTTGATTATGGCACAGTACATAGTTTCAGTATTGGAGTATCACCCACCCAAGGAGTCATTATTTTAAGATGAGATTAATATTTCTGTTTATGGTCAAATGAGTGAGTGAGTGTAAGTGTGAACCACCAGTGGTATTCGTGTAGTTAGTTGACAGGTGTATCAGGGAGATAAGATTTTTCTAATGGTAGTTTTTGAAGGTGATGAATGGTGTCTGCAATTCTAGAGTACTTCAGTAGGGTATTCCAGATTTTAGGCCTTTGACATACAATTGAATTTTTTTGTAAAGGTTTAAGTCGGACACGGAATGTCGTTTGTGTACGGTGTTATGCCTGTTGGGTTCTGTCACAAACTATCAGAAAGCGTTTATGTCAAGGTTGATAATTAAGTTTCAGGCCCCTGTAGATGTAGATTGCACAGTAAGAAACCTGGAGTTTACCTGAGAGAGTTCCGGGGGTCAACGCCCCCGCGGCCCGGTCCTGTGACCAGGGCCTCCTGGGTGTGATCAGAGCCTGATGCAACCAGCTGTTGCTGCTGGCAGCACGCAAACCAACGTACACCACAGTCCGGCTGATCAGGAACAGACTTTAGTGCTTGTCCAGTGCCAGCTTGAAGACTGCCAGGGTCCCTGATTGGAAATTGCCCCCTTATGTGTGCCTGGGAGGCAGTTGAACAGTCTCGGGCCCCTGACACATATATGTTTGGTCTCTAACGAGCTAGTGGCACCCCTGCTTTTCATGTTGGGGGGATGGTGCATCAGTCTGCCAAGTCTTTTGCTATCGTAGTGAGTGATTTTCTTGGCAAGATCGGGTACTAGTCCCTCTAAGATATATCAGGTGTATATAAACAGGTATCTCTCCCACCCGCGTTGAGAATACTTAATTATATAAACCTGGAAAAATCCTAGAGGGACTAGTACCGAACTTGCACTCGAAAATCAATGACTACAAAAAGCAAAAGACGTGGCAGATGATGCAACATCCCCCCAATGAAAAGCAGGGTGTCACTAACTGTTCAACTGCCTCCCCGCATACATAAGGGATTACCAACAACACCCTGGCAGTCTTCAAGCTGGCACTGGACAAGCACCTAAAGTCAGTTTCCTGATCAGCCGGGCTTGGCTCGTACGGTTTGGTTTGCGTTCAGCCAGCAGTAACAGCCTGGTTTGGATCAGGCACTGCTCCACCAGGAGGCCTGATCACAGACCGGCTGCGGGGGCGTTTATGACCCCCCGGAACCACTCTCCAGGTAAAACTCCAGGTAAACTCCAGGACATCTAGAGGAAGATATAAAAACGACTGGAACACCGTCTCTCAGATTCTAGGGACCCACAAACTGAAAAAAAACACGAATATTGTCCTAACTAAACCTAATGAAACACCACTACGTCCCACTGACAGAGACTAACAAAGATAAACGACTTTATTCTCCAACCATAGAACTAATCTCGCCAATTAAAATCCCACATTATCCAATGGCCAAGGCCGGGGACCTACCTAGATGGGAATTTCCCCAAATTCCTTCTAATCTTGCAACCAACTGAGGCCCTTGGAATCCCAACCGAGATTATAATGTCACTCAAAAACAAACTCAGGAATCTGTCCTAAATGTCCCGAACATTACTGTACAACGAGCACCCCATTATCCTTTTTGCAATGCATTTTCATTACTTTTTAACAAGTCTACTAGAAACCTAGCACCTTCCCGAAACTACTCACGATGGGCTAGGGTTACACCAATACAAAAAGGTGGTGACCCCTACAGACTTAAACAACTATAAGGCCAATATCAAACTTACCATTGCTAATTGTGGCATGCAAAAGTACGTAACCTTTTTCGGCGCATGTACACACCCTCATTACAGCTATCCTCCTCCAACCAGCGAACCAGGTTGCTAAGAGTTACATGAAGGGGGGCCCCGTCGTTCAACTAGTGAACCAGGTTCTAGCCAGACAAAGAAGATGGTTTGGCAATCGCCAGAGTTATGTGGTGGTACCTGCTCTCTCCTGTCTGCCCTTGTCATTCCCCATCTAGAGCTTGGTTAAGCACGGTCTGCTATCATTTGTGGCTTCTCTAATTCTTCTGCCTTGCTTACCGTGGAGTGCACTATACTTATTCACTGTACATAGTGACTATTGCAGTTCAAATTGGTGAAGGATAATATAAGTCTAAACCTTTATCTGCTGTGGTTTTATTTGCATCCCATTAACACCTGGGATAACAGGGGCCATTTTGAATCCTGGTTGTAAATGGGTACCTGTCCCGAGAGCTGAGCTGGAACTAGAGAAACGGTTGAGTTAGGTGTGAAAGCCTCAAAGCAGGAACATTGTGCAGTTTGCTGTCTGAGCATTGCTTTACGAATTTTTGCGTGTCAGTTGCTTTATGATCAGCCTTGCTATTGTGTGATCGTTCAACCAGCTCGCTACTAGCTTGTTCGGTGTGCTCCTCGCTTCGCTACGGTCCCAATCTCTAGAACAATGTACTGACTGGCATTGCTTTACAAATTTTTGCGTGGTCAGTTGTTACTTTTACTAGCCAGTTTCGGTGTGGGAGATTTTGGGCAGTCGCTTTGACTTGAATGCTATTCAGCTAATCGTAAATGTGCATAAGCTAAGCGTGCCTCTGCAAATTAACGTGTTACAGGGGTTATTCTGCAATCGTACTGTGCATAGCGAATAAACTTATGGCCACCTAGACGAGTCAGAACGTCCTGGTGTCGGCATATACTTTGCATAACCAACCTAATAGTCCCTACAGCGTTGTTGGCAATTGCTCGTTCCATTGGCATTACATACAAACGCACTCTCCACCGCTGCGCAACTGACTGCGATCACTGATTGCTGACAACTTATAGAAGAAGAGATGGCACATCAGACTACTCCCTCTACGGGAGCTAGGGCAAAAACTAACTATGTCCTTTGTGGGACACCCCCTGTCCATGCTCCCTCTCCATAGGATGGAAAAGGCTCGTGATAGGGGCTTCTTGCAGTTCTTCATGAACACAGACTTCCATGAGTCTGGCCCTGGGGCAGAGTGCATGGGCATGTCATTTATCGCCTGTTCGAAGTCATTTGGTGTCAGGATAACATCGGATAGGCTTGTGTTAATCAAATTTTGTGGCTCTCTCATAAAAAATTCATTTTGATCTTCGACTCTGAGTCTGGTTAGTGCTTGCTAAAAACTGAGTCAATTGGGACTTGAGTAGCTCACTCATTTCCTTGCTGTCATCTGTGTAGGACCCATCTTGTTTAAGTAGGGGCCCAATACTGGACGTTGTTCTCGATTTTTATTTGGCATAGGAGAAGAAATACTTTGGGTTTCTTTCGATTTCATTTATGGCTTTTAGTTTCTTCCCGCGATTCCTGACTCCTAAAGGATTCTTTTAGCTTAAGTTCGATGCTTTCTATTTCTCTGACCATGTCTCCCTACGCATTTCAGATAATATTGACCTCTTTTAGCCGCTCTGTTATTCTTTTCCGTCGCCTGTAAAGGGAGCGCCTGTCTCTTTCTATTTTACATCTACTCCTCCTTTTTCTTAGAGGAATAAGCCTTGTGCATACACAAGTGCCACCGAGTTAATCTGTTCTAAGGCATAAGTTGGGGTCTGTGTTGCTTAGTATATCTCCCAGCTTATATCGGTTAGGACTTGGTTTACTTGGTCCCACTTTATTTTTTGTTATTGAAGTTGAATTTGGTGAATGCTCCCTCATGACTAGTCTCATTATGTCGGTCTGGGGCTCCACGCATACATGTCTGAACCTCAATTATGTTGTGATCTGAGTATATTGTTTTTGATATGGTGACATTTCTTATCAGATCATCATTGTTAGTGAAGATGAGGTCTAGTGTATTCTCCAGTCTAGTAGGCTCTATTATTTGCTGGTTTAAATTGAATTTGTGCAGAGATTTAAAAAGCTCGTGTGAGTGTGAGTTTTCATCAGAGCTGCCTCCTGGTTGTTATACTGCAACAATATTATTGCTATTTCCTCCATTTTAGGTGCCTTAAGTTGAAATCCCCCAGGAGCAAGATGTCGGGTGCAGGAGCTGGAAGATTTTCCAGACAGTGGTCAATTTTTAACAGCTGTTCCTGGAATTGCTGGGATGTTGCATCCGGAGGCTTGTAGACTACCACAATGACTAGATTTTGGTTCTCGACCTTTACTGCTAAAACTTCCAATACATCATTTGAGGCATTAAGCAGTTCTGTGCAAACAAGTAAGTGTGGATGTACTGAACTGGGAGTAAGTTTAGGTCTATGAAGAGTGGCGAGGTGTGTTGCCAGGGATGGGATTTAGTGATTATTCTTACTGCAGCTTTTTGTTGGGTTATTATTGGCTTTAGGTGTGTTGCTGCAGTTGATCCCCAAGCACAAATAGCGTAGGTGAGGTATGGATAAATAGGTGAGTGGCATAGTGTGAGAAGGGCATTTTGCGGCATGTAGTATCGTATCTTGGAGAGGATCCCAACCGTTTTGGATACTTTTTTGGTTATGTGCTGGATATATGTGCTGAAATTCAGGTTGTTGTCAAGGTATAAGCCTAGGAATTTGCCCCCATTATTTCTGGTAATTAGAGTGTTGTCAATCTTAATGTTAATTTGTGCATCTCCTGCTCTGCTACCAAACATAATATAGTAGGTTTTGTCAGTGTTAAGCGTAAGTTTATTGGCTGTCATCCAAGTCGATATTTTGATCAGCTCCTCATTCACAATGGTGTTGAGGGTGGCAAGATTAGGGTGAGAGATGACATAAGTCATGTCGTCAGCAAAGAGAATGGTTTCAGGTGTTTGGGATACGTTTGGAAGGTCATTGATGTATATGAGAAGAGCAGGGGGCCAAGGATACTTCCCTGTGGGACTCCAGTATCAAGTGGCATGTTGCGAGGGGTTCCCTTTTAAAGGAGACA
>NW_026507712.1:0-19414 GCF_026875155.1 Cherax quadricarinatus
CAGCGGGTAACTGAGCACGCACATTCGCCTTTCTTCACATAGTCAATATGGGCGAAAGTCTCAGGCAGGTGATGCAGTGCCTCGCTCAAGGTCACAGGCTGAGGCAGACTTCTCAAGAGTTACCAAACACTGCAATACTCGTACAGATTGTTACTCACTCCCAAACTTGCAGAACTTCTAGCACACGTGTCTTGGAGTGAAAGACGAATTTCAGTGTGTGGACACCTGGGTTACCAACTCACGTAGGACTGCACACTCGTCGTTATTCCTCAGGTTGGTAAAGCGATGAGTTGTGAGCATTTTGAGAGGCATGAGTAGCAGTGGACTAGCGAAATTCCCTCTACACTGTATGTTGATAGAGGCGAAAGGCTGAGGTCAAATGAAAGGCAAAGGGGAAGCAGAGGCCTGTGTTAAGAGAATGCGGGAAGTGAAATAAGTCACCCTGCTCCGAGTGAACACGTTAGTCCTCGTGTTTCCCGTCCTGAGGATAGTGAAGTTTTTTATGGAGTCACGACTTCTAAATCAGGATAAACCGGCGAGATACCTCGTCCTGCTGGAATAAGAACCGTGTCGGTGTAACAGGACATCGGAATGAGGAATGGAGGAAATAAGGAGCATCAATCACCGACAGTTAAGTAACCCTTCTAGTTATAGCAGACTGATACTGGCCAGTTAGGTATGTTGTAATTGGATAGGTTATGGTGATCCAGCTACATCAAGTGACCACCAGAGAATATCTGGTAAATGGTGGGATTATGTACAAAGGGTTTTTCTATGATGGATATATCAATGTGTAACCTACCCCCCTTCATTCAGTTAAACTAATATAACCATATACAGTCCACAATTAATTACTAGTGCTGTACTTGTGGGTGCTATCCAATTTATACTGGTCTTGGATAGATATGGAAAGATTGTGAGGGTTGTGGGTGCCACCTGCAGTGACCAGATGTGGTTAAGTTTTCTCACATGTCTTCACGGGTGACTACGGTAAACAATATAGTTGTTGTCTCCCAATGAGATCACTCGTATGCATGTAATGTTGAGTACATACAGGTAGCATCCCTATAAAATTTTCCATATCTGCCCGCTGAGTCCTTCCTAAACCGGATGCAATGAGTGAAAAATTATCTGAATTAATTATTTAATAATTAAGTGACTGATTGAAGGAAGTGGGTATATAGTACACAAATTAATCGATCGTGTGGTGGATGATAATTAGGCCAATTAATTGCTAGCACATGTGTGGCTAGGATTTATAAAGAGTAAAGTGCCAAGAATTACTCTTATAAGGCGCTACTTAAGTTGTATAATCAGTGATTAATAATTTTCTAACCATGACTGGATCTGATGAGTTAAGGTGGCTGACAAGTCCGTGGATTTTAGAGTAATGAAAGCATCATTACAGGCTATTAAAGGCCATGTGACGAAGACATACAAATGCTTGGATTTTAATGTATCAAAGAACCGTGAACCCTAATGAATTAAAGTTACATTTAGATGCTTTAGAGAGTAGATTTGAGTGATACAAATTGTGGTTAAAAGACTGTGAAAGAGATCTGCTGGAGAATTGTGCAGATGGAATTGAAGTGAATGTTTTAATTAATCAACACTACGAATTTGAGGAAAAACTGTCTTGTAAAAGTAAGGCTTTGAATAAATTAAAATGTGTGAGCCAGGCAGTTGATCAACCTATTAATGCAAAGGGTGTGTTTGCCAAAACCTCCAGAGCATGGTCAGGAGGATATCAGACTAGGTCGGCAAGAATTAATTGTTCAATTGCAGACCAGTCAGCCGAGCAGTTCTAAGGATTAACACATAATGATTCTGAAGTATCTGTCAAGTCTCAAAAAGGAAAATAATATCAGTGGTAATAATCATAATTAAGGTTAAATTGGCACATATCAAGAGACAGGAATCAGTAATAGTGGTTCCTCACATCAAGGTAAGGGGAATAAGTACCTCGAAAGAGTAACCCAGTTAATAAGAGGTCAGGCAAGGAAAAAGAGAGGCTGTCTCTTCTTCAAGAGTACTCAATTTCACTAAAATTGTAATGCCTATAATTTTAAGGGATATTAAAGTAGAAAGAATGAAAGAACTTGACCCGATTTATCAGATGTCTAGACAATCATAATGTAAAGGATTGTCACACCAAATTGAATAGTTGCTATCAATGCAACAAGGGAAAGCACCATACAGTTATGTGCAGGTTGTATGTAATTTTTTATAATAATGGTGACAATAAAAGCTAATGTTAATAACCCTGACACTACAGTGACTGATGTAAAGGTAGAAGGGCTAACGGCACAGTAATAATGCCTAGCTGGGGTACCTTGCCGGTGCTGGATGTAAATAATTCAGGATAAAGGGCATAAATCCAAAACTATGCGGCGTCACGTCTCCTCAACACTGTTACGGGCCATGTAATATATGGCAGACTACCGCCTAGTAATATGACTTGAGGAATAGTACATACAAAGTCAAGGTGTCAGCCTCATAAAATGTCAACCCAGTACATAGTATGCTTCTATCGAGGGATGAGTTGAACCAGTCTAGATTTAAGGGAGCTGGAAATCATGAGGATTAATATAAATGGAGAAAGTCCAGATCATTCCCTTTTACTCAGGAACAATACCTGAAGTATGTTAAATTTGACTCTGAGACATTACTGGGTGCGACTTCCGTGAAGCTAAACCGTCCAGAATTATCTACTAATTATAGGATGACGTATGGACAGTTAAAGGGCCCACACTCTGGCGAAACTGAAGCAAGATACCAAAATTGTTGACTTGCTTATAATGAGAATAATTAATAACAGTTAAATAATAAATTGGTTCTTACCATCAGGGCGACGATAAATGCCCGCCTTAAGTGCACAGGTGGTCCACTGAGCGAAGTAATAGGTAAATTAAACTTATGTTGGTACAATTCCCTAGGTGTGACTCAACTGAAAAGGAACTAAGGAGGATATGTCAAGGGTTAAGAAAATAATGCAAGGTGTCGAGGATTGCCCCTGAGTGAATGGAATAGTAATTAGTCATTTTGAGGGATCCAATAAATATGGATAGCCCTGGAGTGAAGTGCCTATATGCAGAATGTGCTGGGGCTGACTTGGAGGAGCACTGAGAATACTTGTTATTTATTAAATCTGATAATTCCAGATGCCCAATAAATTAAGCCCGAGAGATACATAGGTTTTATTGCCTCTGAGGGAATGAACAGTAATTAGTAGGTCTTTGTGAGGAATCAATAAAATATGGATAGCCATGGAGTTGAAGTGCCTGTATGCAGTAATGTGCTGGGCTGGACTTTGGAATACTGAGAGATACTTGTCATTGTAAAGTCTTGAAAATTCCAGTATGCCCAATAATAACCCAGAGAGTATAGGCAAAGTGTTACACCTTACAATAAGAGGGAAATTGTAATACTCAGAAGCATGAAGCTGAGTGTGCTGTGGATGGAGCCCTACCAGAGGAGTTAACACATGTGAAAGAATTAATGGGTGATCATTATATAATTACTAATGTTGGAGTACCCGAAGCCAGGTGGCTCAGTGAATATGCACAAGGCTTATTCGCTCTAAAGGAAAAAGAAGAGTAAATGTAAAATAAAAGAGGACAGGCGCTCCCTTTACAGGCGACGGAAAAGATAACAGAGTGGCTAAAAGAGGTCAATGTATCTGAAATGTGTAGGGAGAGACACTGGTCAGGTAGAAAATCAGCAAACATCGAACTTAAGCTAAAGGAACTTATACGAGTCAGGAATGCACGGAAGAAGCTAAATAAGCCATAATGAAATCGGAAAGAAACCCAAAGTATTTCGTGCTCCTATGATAAATCAAATGGTCGAGAACAACATCCAGTATTGGCCCTTACTAAACAAGAGTGGGCCTACACACATGACAGCAAGGACATAGAGTGAGCTACTCAAGACCCAATATGACTCATTTTAGCAAGCCGCTAACCGAACTGAAGAGTCGATGATCGAAATGAATTTTTATGAGAGAGCCACAGAATTTTTGGTTAACACAAGGCCTATCTGATGTTATCTTGGACGCCAAATGACTTCTGAAAAAGGCGATAAATGTGGCATGGCCCATGCTCTCTGCCCCCAGGGTCAGACTCATGGAACTCCGTGTTCATCAAGAACTGCAAGAAGACTCCTATCACGAGCCTTTACCATCCTATGGAGAGGGAGCATGGACACGGGGGTCGTACCATCGCACAGTTACTAAAAACAACAAACATAGCCTTCACTCACAAAGGGGGCAAGTAAGCAACAGCAAAGAACTACAGACCGATAGCACCAGCCTACTCAAGAGAGAGGTTTTTAGTGCCAGGAGGAAAGAAAACTGGCAGGAAATGCAGAAATCGTACACCAAATCAGTGCATGTCTGCAGTGGATGTGTGAGCCACCACAGTCGATGGCCTCACACTCCTCCAAACCAACAGATACAGATACTAATAGCGGAAAGAAAAGCCCCCCGCCTCAGTACCAACAATACCACAAGTCCGATACATTCTTCCTTTTGCAAAATATACAGGGTCTAAAGCCAGCAACAAACAACAAAATACCTTTCATTCCGTGGACAGTGCTTGGCAGAGGCAAAGGCAATCATTGCGAGCGGCTTTCACTGAGACACACACATAAATGTATCACTTTTCCACAATCGACGACATTATGATCCCAGGTTACAAAACTATACAATGTGACAGAGTGAACAGTACTAAAGGGGGGGGGGTTGGGCATGAACATTGCAGAGTCACGTTGTTTGCAGCAGAATCTGCTAAAGTGCGCTCAAATGATGTAGTGAAGTTGTTACAGTAAAGGTCGAGAACCAAAACCTTAGTCATTGTGGTAGTGCACAAGCCTCGCGGATGGCAACATCCGCAGCAAATCGCCGGAACACTTTTAAATAATTGAGCCACTGTGCTGGAAAAAAACCTTCCAGCTCCTGCACTTACGCAACATCTTGGCACAGGGGATTTTCAAATTAAGCACCTAAAATGGAGGAATATTGCAAATAATATTGTTGCATAAAAACACCAGGAGGCATGCTCTGAGAAAACTCACACTCAGACGCGAGCTTTTAAAATCTCTGCACAAAATCAATTTAACGGCAGCAAATAATAGAGCCTAATAGACTGAGAATACACAAGACCTCATCTTCACTAACAATGATGATCTGATAAGAAATGTCACCATAACAAAATACGAAAATACTCAGACACAACATAATTAAGTTTCAGATCATGTATAGCGAACAGAGCCCCAGACCGACATAATGAGATTGAATCACGAAAGAGCATTCACCAAAGTTCTACTTCAATAAACAAAAACATAAAGTGGGACCAAGTAAAACCAAGTCGCTAACCGATATAGAGCTGGGAAGATATACTAAGTGGGCAATACAGACCGCCAACTAATGCCTAGAACAGATAACTCTCGGTGCACCGTGTTGCACAAGGCTGTATTCACACAAGAGAAAAAGGAGGGAGTAGATGTATAGACAGAAATAGACATGCGTGCCGTCCTTTACAGGCGACGGAAAAAATAACAGAGTGGCTAAAGACGCAATATAGTCTGAAATGCGTTAGGGAGGTACAACAGGTCAGAGAAATAGCAAGCAAGCGAACTTAATAGCTAAAAGAGAATCCTTTTAGGATCAGGAATCGCGGAAGAACTATAAGCCATAAATGAAATCGAAGAAACCCAAAGTATTTCTCTCCTATGCTAAATCAAAATCGAGACAACGTCCAGTATGGCCCCTACTTAAAGGCGGTAGAAGACTGGGTCACTACACACATGACAGCAAGAAATGAGTGAGCTACTCAAGTCCAATATGACTCAGTGTTTTAGCAGCCGCTAGACGCAACAGAGTAGTCGAAGATCAAAATGAATTTTTATGAGAGAGCCACCAAAATTAGATTAACACAAGCTATCGCGATGTTATCCCTGACGCCAATGACATTCGAACAGGCGATAAATGACTGCTTCTGCCATGCACTTTGCCGCCAGGGCCAGACTATGATACGTCTGTGTTTCATCAAAGAACGGTGCAAAAGCCCTCTATCAGGAGCATTATTCCATCCCTATGGAGATGGAGGCTGGACATCGGGGTCGTACCGACGAGTTACTAAAAACAACAGACATAGCCCCATCTCCACAAAGGGGGCAGTAAAGCAACAGCAAGAACTACAACCATAAGCACTAACATCCCATATGCATACAAATTTCTTTGAAAGGGGTACCTAAGAAGACTAGATTTTATGGCGAGCGCAGCGGCAGCAACGGTATACTAGTCTCCACTCTTCTTTCTCAAAAAAAAACCATCGCCCAGACCCAAAACTGTGATGGCCTAAGTAGAAGTCAACTACATGAACCCGCGTAGACCACAACATGCCCAAGAATACTAAGAATGTAACGGCCAAATCTTGACAAAATAAGATGTCTAAGGAAGAGCAGCCCTGCTACCCAAACACTGCCTCCGCTGCCAGACATCACTTAACACCCAAGGCACCGAGTAAAAAAAATAAGGCCTTCTCCTCCATTGCTGCACAACAGTATCTACTTCTGTGATACTATGAAAGGATATCGCAGAAGAAACAATCTACATTAATTCAAGAATAACTATCAAGGACCCTAGAAATCAACTCTCTAGCCGCCAGCAGACGCCATGTATCATTCAAACCACCCCCCTCAAACCCGCTCGCCACCAAGGAACCAACAACAACGAACAACAAAAACATGGCTGGACTCACTCCCTCCAACTCCCACAACACCCCTTCAAAGGATTCACCCCATGATAAGCTCAGTATGATTATTCCGACAATACAAGGACTACATCGTGCTCTAGATAATGAAATCAAAGATATCAAAGCAACACTCGAGCGACAGAATCCGAAGATAAGCCAACCACGAGAATAAGATCCAAAACCTTGAGAGAAGATTACATCGGGAAGTGTTTGACACAGAAAATACTCTAAAATGGCAGCATAGCCAATCATCACTGAGCAAATAACAACAATAAATAGAAGGTTACGAAGAAGCAATCAAGGACTGGAAATCGAACATGCACACTCGACTAATGATACCTGATTTCCAAGACGAAAAAACTGAATCAAGATAGTTGTCGTGATGCAGTTAATAATAAACAGTGCCACAAATTTCCTATTGACATAACACAAGTCACATGAGTGCAAAGAAACTGCTATCAGGATAATACAAACCACGTACAAGTTATTGTGCAAAACAATAGAAATCACAGAAACACGTTTGGCTAGGAAACACGACAGAAGTTAAACACAGTATATGATCTCACTTCATTCAACATAAAAGAAAGGACTCTAATTAAAGATGCAGGGCAATTACAATGAAAAATGGGAGTGATACATAAATGAGTGTCTAACAAAATAACGTCAAAACCTTCTGTTCAGGCTGACAAAACTTAAACAGTAAGAACAAAGATACATCAGTGTTTCACGCGAGATGGGAAAATACTAGTAAGAAAACATCAACAGACAAAACAATATACGTATCTCAAACAAACGAACACGATTTCTCTACCTTCCTTAGAAAGCTGAGACAATTTCTGTAACAGATTAGATAAGTCCCTTAAAACATACATACGTGTGGTGCATATAGTGGTACAGTTTACTATTATATTGTACATTGATTATTTTTATTAATTTTCATCACTACTAATTAAATACTCTCTCAAACTTCTATACTTCTTTCTTACTGCTATTAATTGGCTCAAATTTTAAATTACAATCAAATCTTTACTCCAATAATAAGTAATGCATTATTCTACTCTGTCCTATTTAATTTTGTTTAACACGTACTTGTTTTTTTAAGTCACTTTTCATTTTGCATGCAATAAGTGTATTTTCCAATTACTTTTATTGGCAAGTACCGAAAACTATCTTTTGCTAGCTGAGTACCAACAACCTCATTTTTTTTACTTTTATTATGTGCAATAAACTGCTCAATTATATTTAATATTACAAATCCAGATCTTACTCTAAACAATATTTTTCATAGTGACCCACCTTCGCATTTAACTTTGTTACCATAACTTAATTTTAGTCGCCTTATATATTTTCTCGCTTTATTTTAGCTTTTATATAACTACCGCTATTTATACATTCACAATTGGTTAAAATAATCAAGGTGCTATTCTCTAGGTGCTAAAGTAGAAATAAGTTCACAAAATTTGCCATTATATATTCCAAGAGCTCATTTATTTGATTACCACTTTATTTGTTCACTCACAACTACATTAGTCCCTTTATTATATTATTATTTTATACTATATTCAACTTTAAAGAATACCGTTATAGTACTAACCTACAAACATAATTCCCAAGCTCCATTATTTGATTATCACTTAGTATATTTGTAATTAGGTTCCTCTTTTTATTTGTCTCCTTTATTTTAGCTTAAAAAAAAAACTACTCTTAGCTCATTATTTTACATTTGTTAAATAATTCAGGTGCTATTTTTAGGCTTAAGGACTATTTACTTTGTTTTAATTACTAATGCTAAAGGCTATAGATTCACTACAAATTCTTATGATTCACAGAGCATTGATCCTGATACCAACCTCTTATTTAATGACTTAAATGAATCAAACAGTTACTGTAATTACTACACTGCAGAACAATCAAAGGCACATCTCAGTGCCAACAACAGACATAACATATCTTTAGACTACAATACATCAGATCTTTAAGCAAGCATTACGATGACCGCAAAGCATTAGCTAATTCCTTACATGCCAGATATGTCCATCATTACACTAACTGAAACCCTGGCTAAAAGCCTGATAGTACAGATGTCTAGGCCATTCGCTGGTTACACAGCCATACACAAGTTGTATGGCCAGAGACCAACAGGGGTGGACACCGCCATTATACTACTCAGACCAACTAGAATGTATCATTACTAATACTTGCAGAAGGGGGGGGGGAGGGGAGTTGGGGGATGAACATGGGAAGTTTTATAATAGCCAAATCCAAATCAAATACCTACAAAAACCTCTCACATTGATAAACATTTACAGAGTTCCACAGTCAAACATTAGCCAATTTATCAAAACCTAGGAAAGTATGATATCTGATTGCAGCGCATGAACAAAGATACATTAGCTACTATCTGGCTCAGGTGATTCACAATATAGAATCTCCGTGCAAGACCAGACCCAGGCACGTTACTGAATTCACAAACACAATGGTAACTGTATGTTGCTACCAACAGTAACAAAACCTAAAGTGTTGACTGGAGACTAGTGTTTCCTCCCTACTTGACCACCTATCTGGACAACAACACCGATAATCCTCCTTGTAAAATCAGGCATAAGGATTTACCAGATAATACCACAGGACCACTACCAAACTTTTTCTCAATAAACAACCTTGGTAAATAACCCTCAATACACGGACTAAAGTCACCTTCAGACTTCACAATGAGCAGCCATTAATAACTTCATCACAACACAGTAGCAAACAATTGACTGGCGACCCTGATCTATTAAATCTATACAGAATATTGACGAATGTATAATAATTTTCTAAAAAAGAGACCCACACACCTCCTATAACAATCATCTGCCCTAAAAAAACTAAACCAGATAGCAGAGCTAAGAGACTGAACAGTTCCCAGTGATAATCACCCAGCATTCTCAAATCCATAAATACAAAACACCAATATGAAAAACAGTACAGAATGGGTCACATAAGCCGAGATTACCAAACAAAACGGTACCTCGTCAATGTCCTAACAGCCCCTGATAAGAAGGTCGCAAAAGAAAATTGGTAATATGAGAACAGATTATCCAACATTACGAGGTGATATAAAAGCAAGACCTGGAAAACCCTACGGGGCAGAAATTCTAGAACAAAAAAGATATCACGAAATTAGCGAAATAAAATTAGCAAAATCAGATGACCCTCGCAACTCTCCCACCAACAGAAACAGCAAACAGACTCAATGACTTATTCTCGCCACTATAGGACAAAGCCTGCCAATAAAAATCCCAAGCTTCAGAATACCCCACCCAAATGACTACCTCATACCGCGGCAACTACGCGAACACAATCTGTTCTCTAGCTATCTACCGACTAAACCCATACGAAGTCTCCCTTATTATCAACACACTAAAAAACAAGGCAGGAGATTTAAATAACTCCTTACCACCCCTTATATACAAAAAAGTGTCACAAGTCTATCACGCAGATCATTGGCGCAACACTGCTTTAACAAATCATTGAATCCTCCACCTTCCGCTACAGTACTCAAATAGCAAGGGTCACCCCGTCCACAAAGGAGTGAACCAAACAGAGTTTGAATAACTATAGGCCAATATATCCAGACTTATCAAAACCCTCTCACTCAAAAATCTTCGAAAAATTAATTCATAAACGGAGAATCTACACCTAGCATTATCTCCCAAAACATATCATCGAACCCCTGCCAATTTGGATTCAGGCTCAAATAAAAAGTACTAATGCTTGCTATTATAAACAGCATGGCTAGATACAGATATACACTGCAATAGAGACAACGAGAAGGTCCCACTGGGGATCTTTCACATTGACTTACGTAAAGCTTTTGATACAGTAACCATGACTTGCAACCAGCGGGGGGGGGGGGGGGGGGGGGGGGGGGGGGGGGGGGGGGGGGGCGTAAAATTGTCACACTATAGGATAAGAAGAGGCACTCCCTCAAACTAACCACAAGGTCATACCATCAGCAATCAGAAGCAATATGTGTATGCAAATAGGGCAAACTCTTCTGCACAACCAATTATCGAGTTTCGTGTCCCACAGGAAGTGTCCTTGGCCTCTTCTCCTTCTCCTAACATAGAATGTACCTACCCAATGCTTCAGAAATTGGCGGCAAACGCCACACATTTGCAGATGACACTACATACTCTTCTCTCCCACCCGAGCCCAGTCACGCTAGCCAATACTGTAAATACCGAATTACAGAAGATATCTCTACCTGGATGAGAGACATGAACAAAGTCTTACAACCCCTAAACTTGACAAAACCGACTTTCATTCAGGTTTGGTAAACAGAGCTACAGATGTCCGTTTTGGGGGGGGGGGGGGGTTTCCTCTACATAATGATAAACGGCTCACACCATCAACAAAGCTAACAGAGGGAAAATTCTTAGGAATCCACTTTATAATAGACTCAAATTTCATATCACATATTCAACAAATTTCTAAGAAATTTCCAAGACTGTAGGCATACTAATCGAAGATACGTACTCATGCTCCACAGTCAGAGCCCTCCTGGCGACCTATATCACTCTCTTATTTACCCTACTCACCTATGGAATTTGTGCATGGGGCTCAACAACAAGTAACTCATCCAGACCACTAATTACCGCAATCAATAGGCTGTAGGGCAGTTAGAATGATAACAACTTCTCACTATCGGCAGCACACTCGCACCAATATTCAATACAACTAAACCTTACTCACCATACAAAACATCCATACTTATTACTGCGCCTATACATACATAGAACACATAACTCTGATATTAACCCTCCCTCAAGACGATCTCCGTTGCAACCTCAACAAAACACTAGACCATATGGAACAACAAGGCACAGATCTCTCTTTGATGTTCCTGCGTGTCCATCCCACAGCCTATGGCAACAAACTCAATGCAGCATAAAAGGCCCTAAAATCCTGGAACCTCATTCCCTGTAAATATAAAGAGAAACACTACCCTGTTTATAAATTCAAGTCTCTTCTCAAAGATCCTTACACCACTCCAAAACCAAATAAATACTGAGAAAATCTGAACGTTATAAATTGTATATGCATAAATGTTTCTCACATTATATACACATAAATGAAAAAGTACCTAAAAAACCCAATCTAACTTTATTATTTTTAAATACACTACCTAACAGAATACTCCATTCTACTGAATTTGCACACAATTCTATACAACCATATGACCTGTCCTTTGTAATACTCACTTGTGCTGTATAGTAGAATCGAGTTAGCGATTAAAGTGTTATGCACTGATTGTCATCATTGCATTATTAATCTTAAGTTAATTTTAAGCCAGCCCGTAATGCTATGCAAAGAATAGGCTTTGGCATGCTGCTCTTTATCTGTATTTTTTGTACCCTCATGTATGTGTTCTCAAAATTTAAATCGATAAATAAATAAATAAAATAAATAAATGTAAAGATCACCACCCATCTAGAAACCCATCAGTTAGCACAACCGCAGGCAACATGGGTTTAAAACAGGTCGCTCCTGTCTGGCTCACTATTGGATCACTACGACAAGGTCCTAAAAGCACTAGAAAGACAAAAATGAGTGCAGATGGTAATATATACAGACTTGCAAAAGCTTCGACAAGTGTGACCATGGCGTAATAGCCGGCACAAAACGCGTGTGAATATGGAATAACAGGAAAAGTCGGTCGATGGATCTATAATTCCTCACAAACAGAACCACAGAGAGTAGTCGGTCAACAGAGTAAAGTCCGATGCAGCTACGTGAAAAGCTCTGTTCCACAAGGCACAGTACTCGCTCCCCATCTTGTTTCTCATTCCTCAGATCGCGACATAGCGCACAGTCACCGGTCCTCCTTTGCAGATGGCATCTATCACGATATCGTGCATGACAGTGTCTTCCATTGGCAGACAGCTGCAAAGCTCCAGCGGACATCAACTAAATCTTTCAGTGGGGCTGCAGAAAACAATATGAAGTTCAACGATGGATGAAATTTCTCAATTACTCAGGATATGGTAAACATGAGGAAGATTAAATCTTCATCGAGTACAGAAACACAAATTCTGGCCACAAAATAGAGGCGAAACACAATGCAACGTCAAAGACCTGGAGGAATTCATGTCGGAGATCTCACCTTCAAGACCATAACATTGTATCATCAGTCGCATCTGCTAGAAAAATACAGGATGGATTAATGAAGAACGCTTCAAAACTAGAGGAGCCAAGCCCATGATGACACTCTTCAGTCACTTGTTCTATCCAGGCTTTATTTGGGAATATTGCTGTCACACTTACAACAGCACCTTTCAAAGCAGGAGAATTTGCAGACCTAGAAAATGTACATGAGAACTTTCACGCGTGCATAACCGGGATAAAACACTCAATTATTGGAGCGCTGAGGTTCCTTAACCTTATTCCCTGGAATGCAGGAGGTGAGAGATACGTGATTATATACACCTGGAAAGTCCTATAGGGACTAGTACGCGAACTTGGCACCCCGAAAATCACTCTCAACGAAAACAAATAGACTTGAGGCGAGTACGATGCTCCATCCCCCCAATGAAAAAGCAGGGTGTCACTAGCACTTTAAGAGACATCAATAAGTGTCAGGGGCGCCGAGACTGTTTCAACGCCGAGCATACCTGAAGGGGGGATTACCTAACAGACCCTGGCAGTCGAGTTCAAGCTGGCACTGGACAAGGCACCTAAAGTCATTCGCGGATCAGCCTGGACTGTGCTCGTACGTTGGTTATGCGTGCAGCCAGCAGCAACAGCACTGGTTTGATTACAGGCTCTGATCCACCAGGATGCCTGTCACAGACCGGGCCGCGGGGGCGTTGACGGCCCTGAACTCCTCTCAGGTAAAACTCTAGTTGAAACATTCTCAAACCGAAACACAGAGACAACTTTTATTAACACACTTTGGATCAGATGGTATAAAATTACGAGCCCACTGCACAGCAAAAATTTAATGATGATTTAATTACCACAATGTAGAGTGTTCTCACAATCAAGTGGGCAGGAATAGGAAACAAAAACCCATCCATAATAAATAACAATAAAAACCAGATGTAAATACTATAATGATTCCACAGCTGCGCAATCTAACACATGCATTAGGAGGGATTGGTAAAGCATTACTCGTGAATGTTAGAACCCCAGACCTGCTCAGAAGAACGTACCAAGCTGCACTAACAAATTGGCAAGGAACTAGAAAGGAGAAACTTTAGGCACAGGAATGGGAACAGTTTGTTAGTGGATTAAATATGGTCCAACGTCCCTTTGAGTTTGGCTTGGAAAGGTAGAAATAAAATAACCAGGGAACAAAGACTGGCAATGTTGCTCATTTCCTTTCCCTTGAAAAAGCAAATGACCTCATAAATGCTGGTCCAAAACATCCAGGCATGAAAGCCTTCCATCTCATATAGGAAAAAAATTTAGAGAGTACTTCAGAAGAAATTTTGAAACTGATTAATTTTAATTAGCCAAAATATTGATGAAGAAGTGATTGCCCTCTTTACTGAGTATGGAATTAGATAATGCATAACCAAAGGTCGATCAACTGCTCCTTGGAGAGGATGTCATAGACCTATGATATTCCTCAGAAAGCTCCTAAGGCACGTGCCTGATAACGCCTTTGTTGGCACTGTATAATCTCAGTTACATTGAGGGCGTTCTTCCCTACTTCCTTGGACCTATATCTCATTGTGACCTACCCTAAGCCCAACAGCTGATACCTTAGGTCCGATCTCCTACTAGTTTGTCATGGCAAAACTTGTTGAAAGAATGATGCTTAAACAGATTGTACTACAGAATCAGACATCAACTTTCCCCTACCGTCTATGGGTTGCATGAAAGGTAAAAAGTGGCAGAACTGTATTTCCACCTTTCTCACTGCACACACTCTACTAGTTTTAACCACTTTCTTGATCTAAAATCTGCATTTGATATTGTGCAAGCCGAGAAGCATTTATACTACAATGAATTAGCTAAAATAAATATTGGTGTAGCTTACTGCTCTGGATAATAGGATACCTGTCAAATAGAGTATCCATCTGTCCTGTTACCAAGGCTTCAGAAGTTGATTCTAAGAAAAGTCTTAGGTAGCGAAGTACATAACCGCAGGAAGTAGTTCTTAGTCCCATCTATTTAATATTCAGATTAATGCTCTCCCATAATGTCCTAGCCTGCCTCACCTAAACATATAGCTATATAAGCCTATGCTGATATATCATGATCCATACAACAGTGGCATAATAAGTCATGAATACCTTTGCTAATGAAGTTCAAGCAAGCAATTAGTAATCGCCTAGGCCTTAATTTAAATATCGTTCCTCTAAAACAAAGATATTAACAAGCAAAACGACATCCCCCACCCATCTATTGGCAGGGTGAAATCATTAGCTACGTTACAAACTTACAGATATCTTGTGTAGATGACCCTTTACAAATCCACTATACCACAACTAAACAAGAAATGGCAAGCTAGGCTCAATGCTCTCAAAGCTGTTGCTGGCTACAAATCCCAACTATGTTGCTAAGTGAGAATCGGAGAATGATGGTACATGGCCTATTTAGGTCCTTAATTGATTATGCTGCCACATGTTGATATTAGCAAGAGAAAGATCCCGTCCGACCCTTGGAGTTATTGCAAAATGAAGCTCTCAGGATTATTCCTGGCTGTCCCAGATCTTCAAAAGTTCTTAACATGAGGAAGGAGCTTGGTATTTATAGTAACAGTGTTAGGATTGTTGAAATAACATCTGTACTCCGGTATTAGAATGTTAGAAACGAACCAACACAGGTCACAGTGAATCTTACCAGGTGGGCTAGAGGTAAAACACACAGTCTAAAATGGATTGAGGAAAACGTGGCAAATTGCATTAATTTTATAACCTGCATGAAAACCTTGTATCACACTGTAGGCAAACACAATGCATTTCACTTCACCCCTCCATGGAAGATGTGTTTCATTTAATAATGCACATACCTACAAGTCCCTCCCAAGAACTCATATGCTAGTAAATCCCTTCCTTAAATCTCTTGTAAAGCAACTGCTCAAGAAGAAATTTCTCACCTAGTCTGGGTAGTAATAAGATCACAATTTATATACACTGATGGATCTAAACAGGATCTTCATCCTGGCAGGGCTGCATCTGCTCTTGTTGCCACCCGGCGGGGTCCCTAGTTAAAAAACGATAATAATTTGTTGATTAGGTCATAAGAATACAAATCAACTGGCGTCTACACTGTCAAACTGAATGTTTTGCAATCTAATGCGGCGCTAAAGCTAACTCTATGAGCACTGACTTGACTCTATCACCATTAGCTGATTCTAATGTCATGCAATGAAGGCTCTTGCTCATATAATGACTCCAACACATCTCACTGGGAAGACCCAGAGTATAGGATAGCTCAAAAATTAGGGCCAAATTAATAATGTAGGCAAATGGCGATGGATCCCGATCACACATTGGATTAGCTCGCTTCATGATAAAGTTGATATGTTAGCCAAGAAGAGGTATCCAGAAGAGAACGTAGAATATAACTTTGGTATAACTGTGTCTATCATTAGGAATAAAATTAGAGAGAAGTAAATAATGGAAGATATTGTTATAGGAATGCAGTTAGAACCTGTGTAGTCTATAACCCACATATGAAAGACATGAACGTAGATAATTAAGATGTTTATGGAGCAACTTCTGCAATGTGAACAGGACTGACTGATGTTGTAGTGGCCTAGGCTTAGCTTGGTTACAAGTACTTCTGGCAGTTTGGGAGACACACAGATGATGAATCAAACTAAATGTAAATTATGTGATCAGGCATATGTGTCACTCTCTTGAACACTAGTGGCTTAATTGTCCACGTTATTTGAGGAAACAGAGAGCAGACATTATAATACCTATGTGACATTTCAAGATATCTTATTAAATGAAAATAGATACCAGATAACTAAGCAAATTTCCTAAATTTGCTGTAACAGATAAGTGAACTATAGATACGTAGATATAAATCCATAATATTCCTGTTGAACCCTTTGGTGCCTAGTTCCTAGGCCTTTTGTGTATCCACATCTCTCGCGCTAGCTCCCACTAGTATGGATATAGGGTGCACAATAGAACTTAAGCCACTCGGGTGGCAAAATCTAATCTAATCATCTCCTTGTATCAATAATTCTCCTCCATCACCTTGGATCAAGTTTTTTCTGATTCCCTCCTCTAGGGTAAGCATTCAAATGAACACCCTCTATGGGGGCAAGGTACTTCTCTTAATCTACAGGTCCAAAACAAGTGTATGTCACCACACCCATGTTTACTCGGCGGCGTCAGTACGTCATCGCGATGACCTCAGACAGCACACAGGCTGAATCTTGTCGACTTTCCCCTAAGTTCAGTGACATCACGTGATGACGCACAACACACACAGGCGAAACTTTGCGAGCAGACAATAAAATGCAGGATAAAACTACGAATAACATAATCTTTTCCCTTTATTTACTTATACAACCAATGTATTTCATATACATCCTACAAAAAAATTCATTGAAAAAAGAGGTAGCAAATCATTGACTAAAAAATCAACCATATTTTTCTCTTCTGAAGAAATTACTATGCATTATTTTGCTGGGATCTTCTTCAGTCGTCACCATTCGTCAGGGCAATTACAGATTTCAGTGTACAGCATATGGAAAACGATTACACATTTTTCCACTTGCTTAACCAGGATAACCACAAATAATTCCCAACATTTTTTCGTTATCACTACACACCCAAAAACAATTCACCAATTTCTATTACAAAAGATTCACATCTCCTCAAGTCTAATAATTTCTCCGTTTAAACTACATTTCATCATAAAAAGTCCGCGAATCTTAACTGATCGATCTCAGATAACATCTCAGGTTACGAGTACTCCCCCACAAAGTAACTTTCTCTGCTTAACCCCTCATCTCACCCGCCCTCCGTCAAAGCCTCACAGTCTCCCACCAACATCTCACAATTATTATCAAACCCTAATTAAACTAGTTTTTACTATTTCATATCAACATATAACCACTTATCGAGTATAAATTCACTAGACACAATTTTAGTGCTATTAACGAAGTTAATATGCACACAGCACACATTACACACCATATGCACACACGTCTCCTTTAATTTGAAACACCTTCAAAAGCACTGCTCATAATTCATATGAATACTCAGCAAAATACCTTTGAACATTTTCCAACCAACACTTGAAAACACTTCCAAAATATAATTTTGAATACTCCCAAATCATGAGTGATCATCTCTGATTTTCTACACTAAATTAGTTTCATATAATTAGCAACTCATCCCCCAAACTCCTCCCTCATTCTCCAGAATTTTTACACAGTATCAAAAAAAAACTAACTTCAAAAACACTGTACTTTAGCTTTGAACAAGGAACACCAAAAACACCATCAGTTACCTTTGAATACTCCAAAAACATCATTGTGAACACAGCCAAATCAACACAATGAATACTCCCAGAACAGCGGGGGGGAGTACCTCATAAATACTCTTGGCACCATCATTTTCGTATTAAACATCATTCAAAAACACCTTTGAATAGTCCCTCAAACACCATTTGAGAGAAAGAGAGCGTCTCTTCTCAAGAGTACTGCCATTTCACTAAAAATTGTAATGCCTATAATTCATGGCGATATTAAAGTAGAAAGAAGAAAGAACTTGACAGGATTTATCAGATGTCTAGTACAATCATAATGTAAAGGATTGTCACACCACACGAATAGTTAGCATCAATGTCAACAAGGTAAAGCACAATACAGTTATGTGCAGGGTTGTATGTAATTCTATAATAATGGTGACAATAAAGCTAATGTTAATAACCCTGACACCACAGTGACTGATGTCAAGGTAGAAGGGCTAACGGCACAGTAATAATGCCTAGCTGGGGTACCTTGCCGGTGCTGGATGTAAATAATTCAGGATAAAGGGCATAAATCCAAAACTATGCGGCGTCACGTCTCCTCAACACTGTTACGGGCCATGTAATATATGGCAGACTACCGCCTAGTAATATGACTTGAGGAATAGTACATACAAAGTCAAGGTGTCAGCCTCATAAAATGTCAACCCAGTACATAGTATGCTTCTATCGAGGGATGAGTTGAACCAGTCTAGATTTAAGGGAGCTGGAAATCATGAGGATTAATATAAATGGAGAAAGTCCAGATCATTCCCTTTTACTCAGGAACAATACCTGAAGTATGTTAAATTTGACTCTGAGACATTACTGGGTGCGACTTCCGTGAAGCTAAACCGTCCAGAATTATCTACTAATTATAGGATGACGTATGGACAGTTAAAGGGCCCACACTCTGGCGAAACTGAAGCAAGATACCAAAATTGTTGACTTGCTTATAATGAGAATAATTAATAACAGTTAAATAATAAATTGGTTCTTACCATCAGGGCGACGATAAATGCCCGCCTTAAGTGCACAGGTGGTCCACTGAGCGAAGTAATAGGTAAATTAAACTTATGTTGGTACAATTCCCTAGGTGTGACTCAACTGAAAAGGAACTAAGGAGGATATGTCAAGGGTTAAGAAAATAATGCAAGGTGTCGAGGATTGCCCCTGAGTGAATGGAATAG
>NW_026507713.1:0-18475 GCF_026875155.1 Cherax quadricarinatus
AAGAATTAAACATTTCTGTTACAGCTAATAATAACAATAGTAATAATAATAATAATAATAATAATATAATAATAATAATAATAATATAATAATAATAAATAATAATAATAAATATGATATAATTGAAGAAGGAAATTGTACAAAAATACGAGGGAGTGGTTGACACATCGTCAGTGTGACTTTGTTTATGCTGGAGTGAACAATAGTCTCCCTGCTCTTCCAAACATTTCACAATAATTCATTGTGTTTGGTGCTTGTAGATTGAGTGTGACTGGAGTGGTAGAGGCAGTGATTGAGGCAATGGTATTTAATAACATACATGTTAATAATAATACATGTTATTAATAATATGTACTATTATTATTTATGTTATTAAATACATACATGTTAATAATAATACATGTTATTAATAATAACATGTACTATTATTATTTATAACATATATGTTATTAAATACCACTGCCTCAACCACTGAATTATTGTGAAATGTTTGGAAGAGCAGGGAGACTAATGTTCACTCCAGCATAAACAAATTCACACTGACGTTGTGTCAACCACTCCCTCGTATTTTTGTACAATTTCCTTCTTCAATTATATCGTATTTATTATTATTATTATTATTATTATTACTATTGTTGTTATTAGCAATAGCAGAAATGTTCGATTCTTTGCTGTGTTCAAGAGTAAACACATGATGTCACCGTCTAATACCTTTCCTAATAGCCATTCCAATATGCAGTCATGAATGGGTTTACATTATTTCTTCTGTAGTTTAATAGCAAATAATGAACAAACAAAACACTCACCACACTGAGTGGTGGGAGGGCTGGCTGCCAGTTGCAGGGGTCGGAAGGAGGGTAGCAGGGACTCGCATTGGTGGAGTCTGTGGTATTTAATAACATACATGTTATTAACATACATGTTATTAACATACATGTTATTAAATAACATACGTTATTAAAGCATAACATGTATATATTTAGTACAATTTACGACATTTTCATGTATTTTATGATTATTCATGGTTCAACAAGTTAAGGAAGCAGTATTGTAATATATTTTCCTACAATATATTGGGGCACCAAACATTCACAGTTTTTCAACATTCGCGAAGCTCTTGATCCCCTAACCCTCGCGAATGTTGAGGGGGACCTGTACGTAATTAATCCATTCCAGAGAGAGTGACTTATCCTGAATCTGACTTATTCCGAATTAATTTTCCCCATAAGAAATAATGGAAATCCAATTAATCCGTTTCAGACACCCAAAAGTATTAAAAAAAAAATGTTTTCTACATGAAAAATACAATTTACCTACACAGAAAACAATGATACATGAAGAATAAAACAATAATAACATCACACTTACCTTTATTGAAGACATGGTGATGTATGAAAGATGAGAAGAGGAGAGAGGATGGAAGAGTTTACAACTATTTGGAAGGGGAATCCCCTTCCATAAATACTTCAGGTACCAAGTCCTTATCCTGGGTTACTTCCCTTCTTTGTTTTTTAATGCCACTAGGACCAGCTTGAGAGTTATTGGACTCCTGTCGCTCAAAAAAGTGTTGCAGAGAGGTCTGTTTCTGGTATATGTTAGGATTTGTGTTGGGAGACAGGACAAAATACTCCTTCAATATGACACTATTATCAGCTCTACGGCTTATTTATCTAGCACAATTCATCTAATATGACATAATAAACAATATTAATAACATAAAAACATGATATATACTCCAGAATGAATAAAATATGGCATTAAGAATGTCTCGAGTGGTGGTGGTGTTTGCTGTTGGGTGTATAAGGGCCACTGAAAGATAAGCCTTACATAGTGGTGGTTAAGGCGGCAGCAGAGGTAGCGGTGTTAGTCAGTACCCTATATACCTCAACAACATTATTGGAGGTCAGTTTCGTGCTGTCTTTGTCTATCGCTTAATCGTTTAACTTGCTTGCTACACTGTTAATGCTACACTTTATCACTGGCTGGCGCTATAGATTTCATGGACTCCTGCTGCTTTAGTATCGACTATTGCAGAATCAATGATAAAGGTTACAGTTCCCCTCTCTCAGCCTTTACCAAAGGACTGGCTGACACAGAAGCTTTCTTTGGGCAAGTGGTGGCCCTTATTAGCAGTTTACATTTACTTAATAAGAATGGATAATACAAAATGTATTGTATGAATGCGTGGGGATCATCCTCTCTGGCTGGTTACAATGGCAGCTGGCTTACATGGAGTGTCGGGGCATCGTGCTGCCCAACCTTGTATGACTTATACCGAGTTCAGTGATGGTCACGAGCCAATATTTTGACCCAAAAAAAAAATTACTTATTCCATATATTACTTATTCCAATATTATTTTTTCTGATGACAACGTAATCTGGGGGTCCACTATTTGGTCATGCATGACTTCGTGCTTAAATCTTAATCGTGTTTCAATGAAATTAAAATATTATTAATCTAAATTTAAATTTGCAAAAACCTCCATTACTGGCAGTTTTTTCAGATTTAATTTCTAATAATTTAAATTTGTCTTGTAATTCACTTGGTCAGAGGAGGCTGATTATTACTTTGGCATTATAAAATGACTCATTTTGCTTATAATAATTTCATTAATATGTCCTCTTGTTAGATTTGTACAGTTCCTTGGAAATTTTGGAATGCTGAGGAAGTTGGATTGCAAATGGGACTGTTTTTAGAGTGTATTTTTGTGAATGGAAATAAAGATGACCACTATCAAACTAAAAATACTTAAACTACATATGCTTGTAGGCATTTCTGATAGAAACATCAGATATGACTGTTTTATTGAAATTTCCATTTTGACAGTTTTATTTGAAATTTCCATTCTTTACTGAAAACCAATATGGTAACGTGATTAAAACATGAATGGCTATAGTAAGTGTGAAAATTATATTTTTCTTTTCTTATTATTAAAATGCAACCTGAAATGGTCATGACAGCACTGCAGAGGAGGGATATTGCTTGAACAGAATTATTGCTGTGGTGCCTCTAAGGGATCTGTGGAGACAAAAATCATTACCATGGAGGCAAAGATGGGTATATACGGAGAGTACAGTTGTACCATCACTCTTATGTGGGTGTGAAGCATGGGCTGTAATGTGCAGTGAGGAGGAGGCTGGAGGAAGTGTGATGTCGTGTCTAAGAGCAATGTGTGGTGGTAAATATATGCAGAGAATTCATAGTGTGGAAATGAGGAGGGGTAGAGTTATTAACGCATTGTTCAGAGGGCTGAATACAGCTTCTCCTCACTTAACGGACCATACTCGTTTACCGATGCCTGACTTAAAGTCGGGCTCTCTGACCAGTATCATTACTAAATAATGTATATTAGAGTTTTTGATTATCTCTCTCTATTCTTTTTATTTCAATTTTACAGTACACTACTATATAAACATTTAAAATTATACCGAAATGTTATTAATGGTGTTAAAAGTGACTTTAAAACAATACCAAAGGATGGCTGACACAAACTCATACCATTATAATTATTGATTATAATTAAAAAAAAGTGCTAAAACACAAGGGTTATACAGCGCAGCAGGCAGGGAAGGAATGCAGGGGAAATGGGGTAGCATGAGAGAGAGGGATGATTATTAGGTTATGAAGTGCAGTGGCCCGTGCAGGGGGGGGTAGAGGGAAACTAGAGATTAAGGTAGAAAGGATAATAAGGAGAGTACTAGAGACATCATCATCAGAGTCTATGTTGTAGATCAGTTGCTGTCAAAAAGTCCAATGAGAGAGTCTTGGTTAAAGGAGAGGTCCATCAACATGAAGGGAAGGTAAGAAAGGGCAGCAGTGCAGAGACGAAATTGGAGGTAAATTCTGCAGGCTTGTTTGATAAGAGTGGGCAGTCCAAAGAATGTGGCTAACAGTACTGGAACTTGACAATTCTCTCAGCGAGGAACAGGCACCCTCTCCATGAGATACCCGTTGGAGTAAGATGAATGTGACGATACGAAGATGAAGAGAGTAGTCTCCCAACCTCAAACACTGACGACAATTACCATGGCCAGGAAAAAAATCCATACAGTAGGGCCCCCACTTATTCGGCAGGTTAGGTTCCAGGCTATGTTGGTAAGCAGACGTCGCCAGAAAGCAGAACTCCTTTTTTTTTCCATTTATAAAATTGCATTAAATGCCCATTATAACAAGTTTACACTAACATATATTAAGTTAGCAACAGAACTAGGCATTAAAAAGTAAAATACCTCACACTAAGTTCACTATTATTTACCTCAAAATATTTGTAGTCTTAATGTAGGGCAAAGGTGAGTTAGTATTTACTCTAAGAAGACAGGTGTGTGCGCTCCTGGTCACCCCCCCACACATACTATAATCGATGCTTCTTAAGCTCCCTAGTGATAAAATGCATATATACTGTACAAGTATTATTTTTTTTATTTTTGTTTTTTGTTACCCTTTAAATATTTGTCGGTCTTAATGGTCTTAACCCTTAAACTGTCCAAACGTGGATCTAGTTTTATCAACAATGAAAGTATGCTTATAAAACAGTAAATTCTTCTTTTCTTTTTTTTTACCTTTGATAACGTTGCTAAAAAAAAACTTTGGTCTACGTTTTTTTTTTGTTATATTGAAAATATGTAACAAACGTAGATCTATTTTGGAGCACATACGCATGTGAACATAAATTTGTTTGGACAGTTTAAGGGTTAATGCTAGGGTGAGAGGTGTGAAAAAGTATTTATGGTAGAAAAGCCGTGTGGGAGATATGGCATCCGCCTGGCCATATACCTACTATGACATTATAGCTCCCTAGTGTGCGAATAAAATGCACAGTATAGTACACTCCATTTAATACCTTAAAATATTTTGTAGATCTTAATGTTGGGTGAGAGGTGAACTTTATTTGTATGATAGTCATGTTGGGTAAGGTAGAGGGTAGCAGGAAGAGCAGCCCTCCCAACCCACCCACAGGTAATGTAAACAAACCGGACAAATGCATCTGGTTCTTTGGTCTCTTGACATTGTGTACAAGTTGTCTCCACGGTGATACAGTTAGAATAATAAAGAGAAAACACTCCCATTCTATTGTAACACCATTTTTAGAAGAAATGACGCTGAGTGAAGGCATACAGAACAAATAATTTTCTAGTTACCCCAGCAGCATGATTATAGTGAACATTTTCTCTGATGTTGGATTACATGTCAATTGGCTACCATAAAAAAAAAAAGGGGGGGTTCCTACAAGTCCCTGGCCACCACATCTCATATTATGTTTAATCTTAGTCTACGGTGGGGGTATTTAGATGAATTAATGCAAAAATGTCTATAAGAAGCCTTTATAAGATTTAAGTGCTCATTAGAGTGATTATTATTGTGTTATTATTATTGTTTTTTTTTACAATAAGTCTGCCGTTCTCCCACAGTGGCATGGGTGGACCCCAAAAAAGAATAGAAAATTCCCAAAAAGAATATACTTTCATCTTCGCGTTTCAACACTTTCACCTCCTCACACATAAACACTGTTTTTGCAGAGGTGCTTAGAATAAACGTTTAGATGCATATACATATAAGATACACACCATATCCCTCCCCAAACTGCCAATAATCCCAAACCCCTCCTTTAAGTGCAGGCATTGTACTTCCCATTTTCCAGGACACAGAGCCGGCTTATAAAAAAACGGTTTCCCTGAAATCCCTTAAACTAAATTATTACCCTGCTCAACACTCCATCGCTCGTCAGGTCCCTAATACCATTCATCTCATTCATCCTAGCTTAACATGCTCACGACGCTTGCTGGAAAAGTCAAGGCCCCGAGCTCACAAACCTCCTCTTTAACCCCCTTCTCTCAACCTTTTCAAGGATGACCCCTACCTGCCTTCTTTCCTATAGATTGTATGCTCTCCTATGTCATTCTACTTGATCCATTTCTCCTCTAAATTGACCACACCTTCTCCTAATTTCCACTACTCCGGAATTTTCTGCATAACATTCACACACACATTGCCCTTAGTCAAGACATCTCCACTGCATCAACCACCTCCGTGCTGCAGCATTTTACAACCCAAGCGTCACACCCATACATAGAGTGTTGGGTACTACTATACTTTTCATACTTCCTTCTTTGCATCCACTGGTAACGTTTTGTGTCTCCTATACCTCATATGCACCATCGCCTTTTGTCCTTCATCAATTCTATGATTAACCTATCCTTCATATATCATTGCTGATACATCCAACTCCCAAATTTCTGAAATAATTCACCTCTTCCTACTCCTCCTCCTCAATTTGTATATCCATTTTTTTTAATCTAATTCATTTGATATCCTCATCACCGTACTCTTTTCTATATTAATTTAACTTTCTTAGCTTTACACACACTCCCAAACTCATCAACTAAACTTTTGTAATTTTTCTTTAGAATCTCCCATATGCACATTATCTTCAGCAAAAGTAACTGTCAATTCCCAATTTGTATTTGATTCCCATAATTAAATCCCACCCCTCTCCCGGAAAACCTAGGCTTTTAGTACTTCTTTTACAACCCCATCTATAAATATATTAAATTCTTTCAGGGTTTCGGCGTACTTGTAGGGCTTACGTGCCAGGGTCCTTGACGTACTAGTACTCATAAATTCTAGCGCTTCAGATCTAGTGAGAGAAAGCTGGTTGGCCGCTATGAAAGAATGGGTCTTATGGTGGTTGTGTGCGCAGTACAAAAAAAATCCTGCAGCAACACGGGCGTAATGAGGAAACAAAACTCTGACCCGTGTTTTTGGAGTTAAAAACAGCGACTTTGCACTGTATTTTCGTATGGGTTATTTATGTTGGATTCTAGTTGGCATGGTCTATTTTATAGAATGGAAGAATAGTACAAGAATTGCGATGATTTTGACTGGTTGTACAATGAAAAAGTACCTTGAAATTGAGCTCCAAGTAGCTGAAATGTTCGTTTTTTACCAATTGTTCAAAAAGTAAACAAATCATGCTATGCGTCCAATACACATCAACTTTGTTGTCTAACATTCTTTCACAAGTGCGCTGAATTATTTATACCATTTCTAAACTATGCAGTAGTCTGCATAACAGTAATTTCTGCTATTTTTTCTGAGAATAAAGATTTCAACATGAGGCAAAAGAATGTCAGAGGGGCGTGGGGATGTGAATAATGATCAGAGGAAATGTTATTTTTGTGCTTAGGAATGTCTTTCTTGTTTATTCTGGACCGCTATTTGGAAACTGGCACCTTCCGAAATTTGTGTGAGATGGCAAAAATTGCTAAATTCTGGACCACTGTATTGGCTAGTGAAATAGGTAAAGGGTGGTTCTTGTACTCATTCGATAGAAAAAAGGAGTTCTAGCGAAAAAATTGTTATGATTTTGTCGACTAGTAGACTGGAATTGGGTTGAAAATAGGCTCAATGTGGGCAATTCACCGTGCGTAACATCTTCTGGTCGCTAACTTCGCGGGAGAGCTTAATTCCGTATGTTTTCATCAAATTTCTGACTTTTGGTGTCATTATGATTTTTGGGAGGGAAAAGATTCTCATCTGGTCATAAGAAAAAATAATTTTTTTTTTTGATATATTTGGGTGACCCTAGTACATGTATCGGAGAGGGCCTGTGAACCCTGAAGGGTTAAACAACATCGGTGACATTACACCATCCTGTCTCTAAGACCTACTTTTACAGAGAAGTAGTCTCCAGCTCTTTACACACACTAACCTGAGCCTCACTATCCTCTATAAAAAATCTTTACTGCATTTTAGTGATTTCCACCTATTCCATATGCATGTACTTGATACATCTGCCACATTGCTCCCCTATCACTCTATCATATGCCGTTTCTATTGCCAATAAATGCAATAACAACTTCCTTTCCTTTATCTATCACTTACTGTATTTGCTTCAATGTAACACTTTTTCTACACTCCCCAACCCCTCTAAAACCTCCTTGCGTCATCCGCAATCCTACATTCTGTCTTACTCTAATTCTTCAATAATACATACCGTACACTTTTCTGTAATACTTAGTAAACTTTCTTTTTTTTTTCAACAATACCAGCCATATCCACCCATACGCAGGGGGGCCCAAAAAGAAAGACGAAAGTTTTTTCTTTTCTCATATTTTGCATTTTACACATGAGAAGGGGTTGCTAAGCCACCTTGCCCACGGCATTTTTATGTCACCTCTCAAACCCTCGGCTTACAGAGGAAGATGTCTGTTCACTTCCCATGGAGATCTCAGTAAACTTATTCCTCTAATTTTTTACAATCGCCGTTGTCCCCTTCCCTTTATGTTGTGGGTCTTTACATGCTCTCTGCCATATCCCGTAGGGACCTTCCCCTCTTTTCACATTTATTATACCAAAATAACTCCAACCACTCCAACACTATACCCACCCTCCCCTGGCTTTTAACATTTCTGGCATGATCCCATTGTTTCCCGCGGCTTTACCCCGTTCATTCTACGTTAAGCCTCATGCACCTCCACCACACTCACAATCCTGCTCTTCTTCACTCCTACAAGATGGTTACCTCTCTAGTCGTGCATGTAATTACCGCCTCCCTTTCTTCGTTGTCATTTTAAATACATTTCCTCTATAATATTCGAGCCATCTACCCAATACCTCCATCTCCCATCTACTAATCTCCCTACTTGTTTTTTGCTGAACTATCCATTTGTTCCCTTGGCTTTCTTTACTGGTTGAACTGCTCCAAAATTTTTTCTATTTCATTTGAAAATTTTCTTGACTGTGCCTCTTCCCATCTCTATCTTCTGCTCTCCTTGGCTCTTTCTCTTCATCCTTCTGTCTGTCTCCATAGACTCTACTCTTCGTGTATTAACACGTCTGCGTTTGTAAAATACCTCTCATATGCTACCTTGTTCTCTTTTTTCAAATCACTGGACTTCTCTTGCCTCATAATTCATTCCTCGGTCAGCCTGCACCCTCCCTCCTATAACCAACAACTTTTCTGCCCACATTCTATTACGGCATTTTTAAAACTATCCAACCCTCTTCTATAACCCCCCACTACTCATACTTTGCACAGCCCTCCTTTCTGTCATAGTTGCTTTATATTCACCCTCAACTTCCTCCTCTTAGTTTATTACACTTTTTACCTCCCTCTTTCTTGTTGTCATTTTCTCGTGTCCCATCTATCTCTTACTCTAAATGGAGCTACAAGCTAATAATGATCCAATTTGTCAGTTTGCCCCTTATAAAAGTGTACATCTGGAGCCTACCCATCATATAGATATCTACCATACATAATGCACAATACATATCTAATAAACTACTTTCAATTACATGCTATTTCATACCTGTGTTTATATTTATTTATCCTCTTTTTTCATTAACTATATGTATATATTACAGACCTTTTACATCATAGCTCAATTAAAAGGCTATCTTCTTCCTTTTACTCTGGCACTCAACTTACCTACACTCCCTCCCACTACATTTTTACCCACTTTAGCACTGTAAATCCCCAATCCACAAGTACTCGCACTACTTGGTTTCAAAATCCCATGCAGTCACTCAAAATTTCCAAAAACAATCTCTCTCCTCTACAATTCTCTTCTTCTCCAGGTGAGATACGCTTTTATCCCATCTTCTTCACATCCAACCTAGATTTTACTCCACATAATCTTGAATTAATATAGTTATAGTCCTCTTTTCCTGCCATTGCTTATCGTTCATATTTTGCTAACTCCTTCTTTAGCTCTAACTATTTGAAACCGCTGACTAATCCATTGATTCTCTCCACTGGAACTCTCACACCCCTTCAGCTTTGTTCACTTAAAGCCAGGACATCCAGTCTTCTTCTCATTCTTAAAACATCCATCATAATCATCTCTTTCTTTTCTCCGCACCAACATCACGCACATTCAGACATCCCACTTTCATCAATTTTCTTCCTCTGATTCCTTTTAGTAATTATTACAGGAAAAGGGGTTACTAGCCCATTGTTCCCAGCTTTAGTTGACTTTGCAACACGCATGGCTTACGGAGGAAAGATTCTTATTCCATTCCCATCGTTATTAAAAGGAAAAAAATTAATAAGAACAAGAACTATTAAGATATAAAATCAAAGACAAAAACACAGACGGAGGGTGCATAAATAAACATGTACATGCTGTGTAGTGTGACATAAGTGTAAGTTGAAGTAGCAAAGACATACCTGTAATCTTGCTTATTTATGAGAACAGGACAAAAGACACCTGCACTCCTACAATCGTCTAAAACAATTACAGGCTTTCTTTTTACACTCACTTGGCAGGACGGTAGTACCTCACTGGATGGTCTTCAAGACCAATAGACACACTTAGTGATTTTAATGTGTACCGGCATGCCAGTCAGCTTGTAGTTTACTTAGGTACAAGTACAGATACATATTAATTTCAGTTATAATTATAATGTAGGTAAGTAGCCCCCAGGCGGGGAACTACATACATACACTACCTACATGGCTACACGATATTTTTGTAGCCAGTAGCCATTTTTACCATCGACATACCATGTTCACCGAGTTTAATCATTTCTGTCAACTACCTGTACATTGGCCACCATAAACAAATGGAGAAGTAATGATTAATTCATGCCGAGAAATTGTAAACAATCGCGTTATGTATTAACCCTTTGTGGTTTTGTCGTACTTGTCGTCTTAGTGTAGGGGTTTTTGGTCGTACTAGTACGCATAATTCTAGCGGCCTAAATCTCACAGGAAAGGCTGATAAGCCAGATGTGAGAGGAATGGGTTGTGTGGTGGGTGTGCGCAGTAAGGAAAAAAATTCTGGGGACCAGTGGTGCATTGTGGGAATGCATCATAGTACACAATTTCCACCGTGCCCTGTGGTAAGAAGTTTCCTCATCCTCGGCGAATGGTCACTTTTGTTCCACCAGGTGACAGTTCTTAAAACAGATGGAAGTGGACAGTGAAGATGAGTTTCAAGGTTTGGTGAGGTTTTGACGAAATAATGACCATAATATGGGTAATAGTGAGGAAAAACCCTGCAACCCACAGCCTTCCACCTCTGGTGCTGGCCCGTCGTTCAGTTTGTACCAGAATCAAAGAGGAAACTCCTATTTCCAAAATCCCAGACTAAGATGTGAGAATTGGGGATGATAATGATAGTGATATGATCTACAAGATCTTCAACTTGTTCCAAGATGGAGGAGGAGAGGTGCAGAGGAGGAGGAGGCAAGAGGGGAGGAGGCAAGATGGAGGAGGAGGCATAGAGGAGGAGGAGGAAGAGGAGGCGAGGAGGAGGAAGGAAGATGAAGAGAGAGGAGGAGTAGGAGGAGGGAGGAAGAGAGGAGGAGGAGCGAAGAGGAGGAGGAAGGAAGAAGAATCCGTAATGATAAAATAAAATATAATAATACATAATAATAAATAATACTAATAATACATAATAATAATAAAATAATAATACATAATAATAATAGGTAATAATAATAAGATGTAATAATAAATGGTCACCATGACAGTAACAAGATAAGGGAGATAACATCTTGATAAGTGCTGGACGTTTGTGAGGGTAATTTGAGGGTAGAGAATGATGCCAAAAAGATGAGATGAACATCGCCCTCCCTTTGTTTTTTGCTGGTATACTAACATTTCTGTCTGTCGATTTGCCTGTCGTCAAGCTCCCTGTCTTATCATCTAGCTCTCTGTCTCAGAGAGCACAGACTGCGTTCATCACTTGTTACTCAATCTTCAAGAGAGTATAGCACTTTGTGGGTTTCTTGGGTTATCCTAGGTAATTTTTACCATGTATTCTTGTATTTATGTGTACCTGTGAGACAGAGATAGACAGACAGATAGAATGAGGGGAGAAAGCGAATTAGATAGAATGGAGGTGGGAGCGCATCGGACCCCATTGTTTGACAGGCCGATGGGGAAAGAGTAATGAGCCAATATGTACTTTGACAAAGCTTGCGGACTCCTTGTTAATTTTACACTATGGACAAGGAGTGAGAAGGAGAGTAGGGGGAAGAGGAAAGAAGCGGAGAGGAGGAGGAGGAAGAGGAGGAGGAGGAAGAGGAGGAGAAGGAAGAGGAGAGGAGGAGGGAAGAGGAATAAGAGGAAGAGGAGGAGGAGAGGATAGTACCAGGAGTTTAGGGGGAAAGAGGAGGAAGAGGAAGAAGAGGAGGAGGAGGAAGGAGTAGGAGAAGAGGAGAAGAGGGAGGAGGAGAAGAGGAGGAGGAGGAAGAGGAAGAGTAGGAGAAGAGGCTAGAGGAGGAAGAGGAAGAGTTATGAGGAAGAGTTGGAGAAGAGGAGGAAGAGTAAGAAGTGGAGGGGAGGGTGGAAACACTGTTTACACTGGTTACTGGTTCACTAACGTTTCTGTCTGTCTAATTTGTCTGTCTGTCAAGCTCCCTGTCTATCGTCTATCCGTCTTGCTCTCTGTCTCAGAAGAGCCCACAAGACTGTGTCATCATTTTTTTCACTCTCTCACGCAGAGTATAGCACTTTGTCATGGTTTTCTTGGGTTATCCTAGGTAATTTATTCTATGTATATTGTATTTATGTTATACCTATGAGACAGAGATAGATAGGACAGATAGAAAGAGAGAGACAGATTGGAAAGAGATAGATGAGGGAGGAAAGAAAAAACAACCATTGTGGATGACACCATGTTTCCAGAGTTCCAAAGCTGCAGAACTAATAGGAATATGTTACAGTGACTGTATGGGTATATATATTATAGAACAATAATAATAAACAATGTTTTGTAGTGTTTGTTTTGTAAACAAGTTTTGTAAAAATATATTGATAATTTTGTTTGTGTGCTTATTGTGTTGTTTTACAAGAGTGTATATATTTACATAGCACTGCCTTACTTTGGTCTCACAGGCACATTAGTTATGTGAAAAATAAAATAGTGAAAAAAAACAACAAACCTTTCTTCAAACACGTAAACTAAAGTTTACCGGGTGAGCGCAGTCGCCGCTGTTGCCCATACGCGCTCATTTCTGCAAACTTCAGGCATCCTAATTCCGTAAGTATTGGTGGTAAAGTTTTTTTGATTTATCTATAATGTTTAGAAAAAAAAACCTCTATTTTTTCATAAGAAAAAATAATCTTTTTTTTTTTTTGAAATTTGGCCGACCCTGAGAACGAGTTTCAGAGGGAGGGTCCTGTCGACCCTCAAAGGGTTAAGGGGGAGTGATGTAATGTTAACCCTCCCCCGGCTACCAACCTTAGTATATACAACATAAAATGTTTATATGTTATGTACGTGTTTCTTATATAATTTGTAAAAAATATAATACGAGGACCCCCCGCATAACGATATTAATCCGTTCATGAGAGTCCATTGTTATGCGAAATTATCGTTATGCGAATGAATTTTCCCCATAAGAAAAATAATGGAAATGAAAAATTAATTCCGTGCAAGACACCCAAAAGTATGAAAATTTTTTTTACCACATGAAATATACATTTTTCCCTTCACACAAAGAGAACTGGATTACATGTACAATAGGAGAGTAAGTACATGCACAGTATATTTTGTTGATGTACTACTTACTTAATGAAGAATAAAAGGACACTTACCTTTATTGAAGATGCAGCAATGAATGATGAGACAGTGTGTCCTGGGAGTGCCTTTTTCTCCTCGTGTACTGTCGGTCTGTTTGGCATTTTCTTCCAGAAAACTGGAGTCATCACCACTGTGTATGCCACTACAATTCTTAAAATCTCTCAACCAACCTTTGCTGGCTTTTAAATTCACATATGAGCACTAGTTCCAGGCGTTTTTTCCTGTTCACCTGGAGTGTAGTCGACTGGTGTGGGTTGCATCCTGGGAGACATGATTAAGGACCCAATGGGAAATAAGATTAGACAGTCTTCGATGACACTGACTTTTTTTTTGGGTTATTGGGTGGGCTAACTTGGGGTTATTGTTTCTTGGTATTCTCAATAAGCCACACCAAAAACGGTTGTGCTACAGCAGCCCAGCTGCAGAAACAGTGACAGTGCTACGCAGCAGCGCAGTGGACAGTGCTACAGCAGCAGCTGACAGTGCTACTGCAGCAGCAGACGATGGTACAGCAGCAGCAGACGGTACACAGGCAGGCAGGAGCAGCAGACGGACTACAGCAGCTGCAGCAGCTGACGGTGGTCAGCAGCAGCAGAGCTGACAGTGCTACCTCAGGGGCGCAGGCTAGCTGACAGGGGCTACGCAGCAGCAGCAGCTGACAGTGCAGCAGCAGCAGCAGCAGGCAGCTGACAGTGAATACAGCAGCAGCAGATGGATGCTACAGCAGCAGCGACGATGCACTGCAGCAGCAGACGGTACTTACAGCAGCAGCAGCAGCTGACCGGTGTACAGCAAGCAGCAGCAGCTGACGGAGCTACAGCGCAGCAGCAGTGTTCAGTGCTACAGCAGCAGCAGCCATCAGCAGTTGACCATGGTACCACAGTATTTCGTATAATAGTTCTCACCCTTTTTTACCCGGGTTGGCACTAGAAGCTTTCTTGGGGCCCATGGTCACTTTATTTTGAGATTAAATCACCAATAAAACACTGTAAAAATAGAATGTTACGATTGCGTATGCTTGGATGTTTACGCGGAGGCTGGCTTTGTAATACAATTGCCACCGGCGGAACAATGTGGGCTGGCTCAGGGCACGCACATTAGACGCGTCTCGGAGAATACGTGTTGAGGGGTTTTTTAGCAGTATGCAGGCAAAATCGACTTAGCGATAAAATGTATCGGTATGCGGATTTTACGTTATGTGATTGCCAACAGTATGTGGGGGCCCACTGTAGATTTGATTAATGAAAAATGTCTATATTAACGTAAAATAAGACATGTATTAGTGCCAAGTGATTATTATTAGTATTACGTAATGTTGTCCTTCACCCGGCAACCAATACTCCACAGCATAAAAACAGCATTGTTTACTATGCTATGTAACATGTTTCTATATAATTTTGAAGAAAATATCATAGATTGATTTATGAAATGTCTTTTTGGCCATAAAATTGACTTTTAATGTGCCCATGAGTGATTATTTTTTACATATTAGAGAGATGTGCTCATGGAGAATGTTAAAACAAACCAGGTGGCGTGCGCCGTATTTAAAAAAAACCACTTGCCGTTTATAGAAAGTTTTGGTCATATTTGAGATCGCTGTAGTAGCGGAACGCGTAAGCAAAATGCCGAAAAGCGGGGCCCTATGGTAATCAATTTAATAGATGAAGTTTGTTACAGACATATCAGACCCAACGTTGTTTGCCAAAGGGTACAAAGATGGGTAGGCAATACCGCAAAATAGTCTGTGAATGAACGCCTCTATAGATGTTGGGCGGTCATGTACTGTTGACCGAGCAGCAGGGTCTGCCTGGTGTTCACTGCCTGTACGTCAACATGATGTGGGACCCCATATCTTGTGTTGCTAGAGATACGCATAATCCAAAGTAGGCTACAAAGAACTTAGGGGAGTGAGGTGATATCAAATTTCTTGTATAGCCTGTATAAAGTACTATGGGAGTCTAAAAACGACCACAAATAGAGACACGGGCATAGATGCATTACAGGTAAGTGCTACAAGAATGCTTACAATTTCAGCCCGTAAAAATGCTAGCTGAGGATAATGAATGCCCTCACACGACACTGTCGGACACTGCAGTGAATCCGATGCCACAGAAGACTTAGAACATCAGTGTACACTGCAATGGGCATGTGAAATGAGAGCGAAGTGGTCATAGAAAAAGATGAGCAGGAAGCCACCATAGGAAGTGGGCTTTCACACATGGCAGTGGGATAGAACAGACAACGAACAGCTGGAACTTCCCAGGGGGAGGAAAGTGAGACACTGCATAAGCATAGAAAGATGGTAACGAAGAGAAGAACAGAGCAATGTTAGGCGGATGAGAAAAAGGGGATGGCCAGGGAGACGAACAAATAAAAGAACGTTACTAACACAGTGATTTTCCTATAATACAGAGGATTGTAAGAGGTTCATGAGATGGACATATAGTGAAGCACTGGGCATCATGGCGATCAGTCAAGGATGGAAAATTCGCTTCTGCAAAGAGGCTCTCAACAGGGGATGAACAAAAGTCACCAAGGCACAGACAGAGACCTTGATGATAGGATCTAACTTAGAGTTGCAGGAGAGGCCACAGAATAGTTTATGGTCACCATAATCTAGCTTGCACAAGACTAGGGTGGAATGCAAACGGAGGAGAATGCGACGATCTGCACCACATGAATGACGTGCAAGAACCTTAAGGAGATTTAGCTGACCAGGGCAAGTTGTCTTTAACCCTTTCAGGGTTGGTGCCGTACTAGTATGCCTAAATTCTAGCGGCTTCAAATCTAGCGATAGAGAAGCTGGTAGGCCTACACATGAAAGAATGGGTCTATGTGGTCAGTGTGCGTGGTATAAAAAAAAAAATTCCTGCAGCACACAGTGCATGAGAAAAAAAAACTCCCTGTTTTTAGTTTCAAACAGCGACTTTGCAGTGTATTTTCGTATGCTATTTATGGTTGTATTCCAGTTTTCCTGGTCTCATTTTTAGAATGGAAGATATATTACGGAAAATTTAGATGATTTTTATTGGTTGCACAATGAAAAGTACCTTGAAATCGAGCTCAAAGTAGCAGAAATGTTCGATTTTTGCCAAAGTTCGAAAGTAAATAAATCAAGCCGCGTGTCTAATACACGTCAACTGGTGAGTCTAATATTCTTTCACGTGTGCTGATATTATTTATACCATTTCTACACTAATGCAGTAGTCTGCATAACAGTAAATCTTCTATTTTTTGTGAGAATAAAAATTCAAAGTGGAAAGTAAAACAAATATAACAGAGGCCTGGAGATGTGACTAATGAACAGAGTAAATGTTATTTTAGTGCCAATAATGTCTGTCTTGTTTATTCTGGACCCTATTTGGAAATTGGCATCTTTTGAAATGTGTGTGAAATTGGCAGAATTGCCAATTTTGGACCACTTTATTAGATAGTTGAAATTGGTAAATGGGTGGTTTCTTGTACTCATTCGATAGAAAAAAATGGAGTTCTAGCGAAATAGTTATGATTTTTGTCGACTGGTACATTGGAATTGGCCGAAAATAGGGCTCAAAGTAGGCGAAATTGCCGATGCATAAACATTATCGAGACCGCTAATTTTGTGAGAGCATAATTCCGTAAGTTTTCCATCAAATTTCATACTTTTGGTGTCATTATGATCGGGAAATGATTCTCTATCATTTCACAATTTTTTTTTTTTTTTTCAAAAAATTTCCGACCCTGAGAACAAGTTTCGGAGAGGGCCTGCCGACCCTGAAAGGGTTAACAAAGAAATGAGAGGTCTCCATGTCAGCCGGCAATCAAAGAGCAGGCCCAGAAACCTGACCATATCACATGCCGAAATACGTGAACCGTGTAAGTACAAGGGAGTATCCGGTATAAGCGGATGTCTAGCAGAGGTAATGAATCGGGTTTTTGTACTAGAAAATTTAAAGCCATGAGAAGTGGTCCAACGGAAAACTCAGTCTATCACAACCTGAAGGGAGGCTGCTACTAGTCGACAGTCAGCACCTGAGTAAGCTATAGCGAAGTCATCAACATAAAGTGATGATCAAATATGCGAAGGAAGAATGGAAAATAGGTCATTTATAGCTGAGAGAGAAAGAGTAGTACTGAGAACAACCTTGTGGGTATCCTTCGACTTGTACAAAGTCTGGGGAAAGCGAGGCACCAATACGGACCCAAAAATGTCTATGGGACAAGAAAGCAGCGTTGAAGTTTGCTAGATTACCACGGAGGCCTAAGGAGTGCTTGGGCTAGAATGTTATACCTCGAAGTGGTGTCATATGCCTTCTCTAGTTCAAAAAAGACTGCTAGGACAGAGTGGTTGTTAGCAAAGGCATTTCAAATATATGTATCTAAGTAGAGCAAGGGGTCTAAAGTAGAGCGGCCATTGCAAAAGCCATATTGGTGAGGGGAAATGCTATTGTGTGTCTCTAAGAACCACATCAGACGTCTATTCACCAATCGTTCCATCACCTTGCAGACCACACTGGTCAGAGCAATGGGATGATAGAGAGAGATGCCAAGCCCCGAGGTGCCCGGTTTGCAAAATTGTAGTACAGTAGCTGATTTCCAGTGTTGTGGGAGAACCCCTCGCTCCCAAGTTAGATTGAAAAGACGTAAAAGAATGGGAAGGGCCGTAGAATGGAGATGGTGTAACATACTGATGTGGATATCATCAGGTCCTGGTGCCGACGGCTGGCAAATGGAAAGCGTGGACTCTAATTCTAGAAGAGTAAAAGGTACATTACATGGAGTTTACCTGGAGAGAGTTCCGGGGGTCAACACCCCCGCGGCCCGGTCTGTGACCAGGCCTCCTGGTGGATCAGAGTCTGATCAACCAGGTTGTTACTGCTGGCTGCACGCAAACCCAAAGTACAGCCACAGCCCGGGGTGATCAGGAACTGACTTTAGGTGGTTGTCCCGTGCCACTTGAAGA
>NW_026507714.1:0-42500 GCF_026875155.1 Cherax quadricarinatus
TTTTTTTACATGAGGTAGGATTGCTGGTGTCTTTTCTGTCTCATAAACATGCAAGATTTCAGGTATGTCTTGCTACTTCTACTTACATTTAGGTCACACTACACATACATGTACAAGCATATATATACCCCCTCGGGGTTTTCTTCTATTTTCTTCTATTTTCTTGTTCTTTTTTATTTCCCTTACCTCCATTGGGGAAGGGAACAGAATTCTTCCTCCGTAAGCCATGCGTGTTTAAAAGAGGGACTAAAATTCCGGGAGCAAGGGGCTATTAACCCCTTCTCCTGTATATATTACAAAATTTTAAAAAAAGAGAAACTTTAGTTTTTTTCTTTGGGCCACCCCGCCTCGGTGGGATACGGCTGGTATGTTAAAGAAAGAAGAATATAATTATATAATATATATATATATATAATATATATATATATATATATATATATATATATATATATATATATATATATATATATATATATATATATATATATATATATATATATATAATATGCAAAACAACCACTCTGAAAGAATAGAGAAATTCCAAGCGCTTTCGTGACTACTCACGTTATCAAGGAACTATGAAAGTAAAGCAGTTATTTGTAGGTTTTACAGAAAACCTACAAATAACTGTTCCTATGTCCACTATTATTCCTCGCATCAAGATAGAGTCAAACTGTCTGTTTTCTCATCAATGTTTTTGAGAGCTTTACGAATTTGTAGTCCTGAGTTCATAGATGAGGAAATATCCAAAATTTATGAAATAGGTAATGATTTAAAATACCCAAGAAATGTAATTGATAAATCTTTTAAAGTTGCTAGAAATACTTTTTACAATCCAAGAAGGGACAACCAGCCTTATTCAACTAAAAATATGTTGGTTCTCCCTTACCATGAAAACTTGGTTGATATGCCCTCTCTTCTTAAGACTTTTAATATTAAAGTTGTATTCAAAAATTTTGATACAGTAAAAAAAATTTTGATAAAGAATTCCCCCCAAAATGCTGATAGATGTGTCTGTAAGATTCCTTGTAAAATTTGCGATAAAGTTTGTTACGGTCTGTTATGCAGGGTCCTGCATGACATCGTAATGTACATATAGTGGAGAAGTTTGCCATAATAATATGAATGTTATAATTGTAAAGAATAATTTTATAATTTATAATGTGCTTTTGGGGTACTGTAAAGTGCTCTAACTGTAATTATAAAGAAGTATTGTAAAAGATATATTTTCCAAGGATGTTTGGGTACGCGGAGTTAGCGTGGTTTGGGAGAGTCACATGACGTTAGCTTGGTGTGTAGAGGCTGGCGTCGGAGATACTGTGTTTTTAAGTTAAGTTTGTAGTTGTACACTCATTTTGTTTATTTAGCTCAAGCCATAGGCTTTCATATGGCTTACCTGTATGTTCACCCAGGCTCTGACATGCTCAGGGTGCTGTGGGATGAGTGATGAAGTAAGAAATGAGGTTTGTAGTGTAATGACGGCCTGACACTGAAAGAAGCCTAGTGTTATGGTGGATGAACCTCCAGCCAGCTGTGTGTACCCTCATTTGGGCATTTAGAATTAAGGTTTTTCTGTTATGTTATGGTGATTAAATAGATATATTTTCCTAATTGGGATTTTTGCCTAACCCTCTGTTAACCAACCCCTTGAAGTAACACATACTGGTTTAGCGCTTTCTGTTTTTGGCTGGGATAGCCCTGGGTGGCCTGTTTATGCCTGAGTGGTGTGTAACTTTTACCTTTGCCCTTAGACCAGGCTCAAGCCCCCAGCTATCCCACATTTTTGCGTAACATGGGGACCTGTATATGGGGGTGGCCCGAAAAAGAAAAACTTTCACCATCATTCACTCCATCACTGTCTTGCCAGAAGGGTGCTTTACACTACAGTTTTTAAACTGCAACATTGAAGGAGGGGTGTTAGAGTGCAGGCACTGTACTTCCCATCTCCAGGACTCAAGTCCGGCCTGCCGGTTTCCCTGAACCCCTTCATAAATGTTACTTTGCTCACACTCCAACAGCACGTCAAGTATTAAAAACCATTTGTCTCCATTCACTCCTATCAAACACGCTCACGCATGCCTGCTGGAAGTCCAAGCCCCTCGCACACAAAACCTCCTTTACCCCCTCCCTCCAACCTTTCCTAGGCCGACCCCTACCCTGCCTTCCTTCCACTACAGACTGATACACTCTTGAAGTCATTCTCTTTTGCTCCATTCTCTCTACATGTCTGAACCACCTCAACAACCCTTCCTCAGCCCTCTGGACAACAGTTTTGGTAATCCCACACCTCCTCCTAACTTCCAAACTACGAATTCTCTGCATTATATTCACACCACACATTGCCCTCAGACATGACATCTCCACTGCCTCCAGCCTTCTCCTCGCTGCAACATTCATCACCCATGCTTCACACCCATATAAGAGCGTTGGTAAAACTATACTCTCATACATTCCCCTCTTTGCCTCCAAGGACAAAGTTCTTTGTCTCCACAGACTCCTAAGTGCACCACTCACCCTTTTCCCCTCATCAATTCTATGATTCACCTCATCTTTCATAAACCCATCCGCTGACACGTCCACTCCCAAATATCTGAATACATTCACCTACTCCATACTCTCTCCCTCCAATCTGATATCCAATCTTTCATCACCTAATCTTTTTGTTATCCTCATAACCTTACTCTTTCCTGTATTCACCTTTAATTTTCTTCTTTTGCACACCCTACCAAATTCATCCACCAATCCCTGCAACTTCTCTTCAGAATCTCCCAAGAGCACAGTGTCATCAGCAAAGAGCAGCTGTGACAACTCCCACTTTGTGTGTGATTCTTTATCTTTTAACTCCACCCCTCTTGCCAAGACCCTCGCATTTATTTCTCTTACAACCCCATCTATAAATATATTAAACAACCACGGTGACATCACACATCCTTGTCTAAGGCCTACTTTTACTGGGAAATAATTTCCCTCTTTCCTACATACTCTAACTTGAGCCTCACTATCCTCGTAAAAACTCTTCACTGCTTTCAGTAACCTACCTCTTACACCATACACCTGCAACATTTGCCACATTGCCCCCTTATCCACCCTGTCATACGCCTTTTCCAAATCCATAAATGCCACAAAGACCTCTTTAGCCTTATCTAAATACTGTTCACTTACATGTTTCACTGTGAACACCTGGTCCACACACCCCCTACCTTTCCTAAAGCCTCCTTGTTCATCTGCTATCCTATTCTCCATCTTACTCTTAATTCTTTCAATAACAACTCTACAATACACTTTACCAGGTATACTCAGCAGACTTATCCCCCTATAATTTTTGCACTCTTTTATCCTCTTTGCCTTTATACAAAGGAACTATGCATGCTCTCTGCCAATCCCTAGGTACCTTACCCTCTTCCATACATTTATTAAATAATTGCACCAACCACTCCAAAACTATATCCCCGCCTGCTTTTAACATTTCTATCTTTATCCCATCAATCCCGGCTGCCTTACCCCCTTTCATTTTACCTACTGCCTCACGAACTTCCCCCACACTCACAACTGGCTCTTCTTCACTCCTACAAGATGTTATTCCTCCTTGCCCTATACACGAAATCACAGCTTCCCTATCTTCATCAACATTTAACAATTCCTCAAAATATTCCCTCCATCTTCCCAATACCTCTAGCTCTCCACTTAATAACTCTCCTCTCCTATTTTTAACTGACAAATCCATTTGTTCTCTAGGCTCCTAACTTGTTAATCTCACTCCAAAACTTTTTCTTATTTCCAACAAAATTTGTTGATAACATCTCGCCTCACTCAAAAAAATATATATAAATATATATATATAATATAATATATATATATATATATATATAATATATATATATATATAAATATATATTAATATATATTATATATATAAATAATATATAATTACACATATAATATATATACATATATATACATATACACAACATATATATGCAAAACAACCACTCTGAAAGAATAGAGAAATTCCAAGCACTTTCGTGACTATCACATTATCAAGGAACTATGCATAGTTCCTTGATAATGTGAGTAGTCACGAAAGTGCATGGAATTTCTCTATTCTTTCAGAGTGGTTGTTTTGCATATTCTGAAATCACCTGTTTACTGTGAGCTTATTGCATACATATATATATGTAGTTATATCTGGAGTTAATCTGGAGAGAGTTCCGGGGGTCAACGCCCCCGCGGCCCGGTCTGTGACCAGGCCTCCTTAGGTCAGTGTCCCAGGATGCGACCCACACCAGTCGACTAATACCCAGGTACCCATTTTACTGATGGGAACATGGACAACAGGTGGAAAGAAACACGTCCAATGTTTCTACTCTTGCTGGGAATCGAACCCGGGCCCTCACCGTGTGAAGCGAGAGCGTTAACCACCAGGCCACCAAATATAACTGTATTGAACTTGAAACACTCAGAACGAATGTTAAAATTGCACCCCGGACATACCTCATATAACATTCATAAAACAAACTCACCATGCTACCGCCCATTCTAGGAAACCAGCCCATTTCATCCCCCTTACCTGCCTTTCAACTCCCGTAAATCCCGTAATGTGAAATTCTTTTAACCCTCGCTTAAATCCTTCTCCAATCTCCCCTCATACACCTCCTTATTCCTACACTTTGTCCTATAAAAAGTTGCTGTTAATGCATTAATTCTTTCACATACGTTCGCTCCTCTCATAGCCCAAGACATATAAATATAATCTGTAATTATATACCCTACCGCATTCTCTACCATGTGATTCACCCCACCTATGTCTAAGCTTAAAACCCTCAACACCTGCAACCCCCCCCTTCCACTAACCTTATTACCTTACCCAACCTAACCCTTATTAGTTCAATACATTCGCAAAAATACACCGTATGGAAAACAGTCTCCATTCCGCCACAAGCTTTGCATATCCCATCCTCCCGTATTCTCTTTTGGAATAAAACCATTCCAGATGGTAAGATCCCATGTAAAAATCTATACATAACTTCTTGTACTTTAGGTTTTAAACGCAATTTGTTCAAACGCCCCAAAATATTACGCCAATCATACATCTGATAAACCCCTTCTACCACCGCTACCACTGCCTTACCATCCACCCCATCAAGGTTGCCCAATTTAATATGTGAAGGATCTCTCATGTTTATGATGACCCGTAACATTGCTTTACCTATTATGAACTCCCTACCCACCCACCACCGTTGCATATCCTGACGTATCTTATGAAGTCCGCCTTCCCTCGCCCCCCCTCCCGCTTATAACTACGTTTCAAATACACACTCATAATCCTCTTTTCAACAGCTATAAGACCCAGCCCTCCTCGGCCAACCGGGAGTGTGAAAACCGCTCTACCTAACCATTCGCTTCCAGTACCCCAAATGAATCTAAAAATGCCCTTTTGTAACCTTTGTATCTCACTACGAAGTATCGGATATGTTACTGATACATGCAAAAGTTTACTATATAATAGGACATTCAACTACTTCACATTCCTCACTTAACCCATCCCTAAGATCCATATATTTCGTTTTCTCCTTATTAATTGACATGCCAGAAGCCTTTTCAAAAACATTCACTAACTTTTCCACCCGAGGCAAATCCCTGTTACCACTTACTAAAATCGTTGTGTCATCAACATATCCAACAATGCCACCCCCCCCCCACCCCTTTCGTCACCAACCCCATTTGCTGCTAATAAGACCCTAATTCCTCTATAAAAGGGATCCTGTAAACACGCAAAAAATATTTGTGAAAGGGGACAACCTTGACGTACACCCCTTCTCATCTGAATTTGTTCTCCTAACCTTCCATTTACCTGCACCCGCAAGGATGCATCTTGATACATTAATTTGGCCCATGATATAATTTCCTCTCCAAATCCCTGCCATCTCATAATCTTCCTTAACGCTTCCCTTTCTACACTATCATATGCCGCCTCCCAATCTATAGCCTAAAACCCTCCCACTCCCAATTTTACTCTTTCTTCAATAAAACTTCTAATCAACCCATGCCCGTCATACATAGATCTTCCCACACCCCATTTGTCCCTTATCAATAAACTTTACCCAGGATCTTTTTTATTCTGTTAGCTAAAAATTCTTGCAAAAATCTTATAATCACCACACAATAACGAAATAGCACGATATTTCTTTGACTGTTAATGGCTCACCTTTAGGCACTAGAACACCACAGCCATCCTTTGCTGTGCCCCTAAAACCCGACCCGCTTAAGGATATTAAATAATCTTACCAAAAAACCCTTTTAAAAACGCTCCAGTTTTGAAGATAAAAGCCACTGGGCAACCCATCAATTCCTGGTGCCTTCCCTAATTGCGCCCCGGATAAAGCTTCCCATGTCCTCACACCCCGTTATCGGCCCTTCCAAAACGAATCGATCATGCTCTGTCAACTCACACTGCACAAACCTTCCAATTGACTGTAATGCAAATTTTTGCTTATTCCCACACTTTGCGCTTTCAACTTAACCCAAGCATCAATATACCCACTCATACCCTCACCCCGGTCGTCCCCCTGATCCCACTTTATACCCTTGCATACCTACCGATCATTCAACCCCATTAACTCCATTGCCTTGCGACGTCTGTGTTGATTTCCGCAACACACACGCCGACGGCCGATCCCCCACAAAACCTCCTCAATCCCGCCCTTAAGTCTTTCCCCATCAAACCCCCTCATTTTGTAAATTCCCGATATTTTCCTTCAAACTTTCAATTTCAATAACAGGATAATTAGCATTAATTTGTGCATAACATCGCGCAACTGCCCCTCTAAATATTTTTGAAAACCGTATTGTATCTGATTAATATCTCGTCCCTCGTTTAATATAATATTCCTTAATACGTTTTTTAGCTATCGTTTCCCACCAATTAACCTTGGCAACATCCCCTGGTGCTTCTAACCACTAAACGATCCCACATATGTACAAAAGACAAAAAAACTATCCTCTTCCTTTAATAATTTTTTACATTAAATTTCCAAAATGATGGACCCCTCCGAGGCACACCCTCAATATCCACATCTATTACAACTCCTCTATGATCGGAAAAAACCACATCTATCACATTCACCCTCCGCACAGTAACCGCACAAGGCATGTACATTCGGTCCAACCTCGCCGCATAACCTCGTTTAATGAAGGTATGCTCTACCATCCCTCCCCCCCCACACACATCCTTTAACCCCACCCCGGTCAATATATCCCCCAATATACCCAAACAACACCCTGCACCTCTTGGCGCCACATCTTTACGATGTATCACGCAATTCCAATCTCTGCCTATTATTGCAACATTCGGTAAACCACGTAAAAAAATAGTCCAGTACATCCTGAACAAATTTAGTTTTAATACTCACGTCACCCTCAGCTGGGCCATATACACATACTAAACTAATGGGAACCCTACCCCAAGTTCCATCCACTCTAATTACCCTCCCCTCCCCCCCTTCACTATGCCTTACTATAAACGGGCTAGTTTCCTTTACCAAAATGGCAGCCCCACTTTTCAAACATGTCGCATGTTCAATGTACACATTATAACCACTCATAACCAGGCTTAAAATTATGTTCCTGTAAGAATACCACATCCACACCAAGTCGCACAAAATACTCATTTAACCACTTAAGCTTCCTCTCAGCTCTAAACCCGTTAATATTTATAGTAAAACACTTGAATTCAACAAATGGGTATTCCTTTTGTCCCTGGCATTGACTTTACACCAGTTCGTTTTGCAACACCTCTGTCCCTCCCTTCTTTATTGGGAATCACCTTTGCAATCCCTTGATCCTTGGGTTCACCATTCCCTCTCTTCTGTACCTCCACCCAAGACTTTTTCCCAGGGCGTTGGGCAGGAGTGAGCACATCATCAGAATCCGATGCTGCTGCTGCAGTCCTGTTTCGTGTCCTACCCTCCACCTGCATTTTGACATCAGAAGCACCATCCTGATGCACCTCCACCTCTACTGCATGCACCTTCAATCCTTTAGACTCTCTCGTCGACAAACCGTCATCTCCTGCCATACCATCATTCACAGCCATCCCCAGCACTAAGCCTGGGTCTTCCACCTGATCTAGGACCGATTCCTCTAACAAGACATCCAACGCCTTTACCAAAGATGCCGCCATTTCTTCACCCATATTAGATAGTCTCTCCTCAAAAACCTGATGTATATCCAACGACTGAGATTCTCCTTGTAGCGTTACAACTGGCGATTCGAGCTCCTTTTCTTTGTCCACCTCCTCACTCCGTACAACCGTTGTTGGGGCGGCATAGCAAGAGACTGTTCTCGCTCATCGCCTACCTCGCCCACTGTTGCCGTTGCTGTTGTGCCGGGTACCCACTTCGTTTCCCACACTGCACCGCGATGTGGTCATATGACCCACATAGCCGACACGTACGTTGTTGCCCCGCATACGTTACATAGACTTGAGTCCGTAATTCCTTCAACACAACATATGAAGGAATAGAGTGTCGAAGAGTCATTTTAACAGTATATGTACCTTCCAGCGCACCTGCATACGGTCCAGTTGGCCATCTCCCTGCTGTGGCTACGTGAACCGTCCCATAGGTATGCAGTTCACTGCTAATATCAAAATCAGTTCGCCCAAAAGGCACATTCCTGATTTTCACCCCAAGTGTAGTGTCGAGATACATCATGGAGTCGCACCAACACGGCTGTATTAACGGGTATGATGGTCTCCTGATACTTGTCGACCACCGCCTCGTAGACTCGTGCAGACGTCATTTTAACGAAGATTCTTGTTGTTCCATTGAGTGCGACACCACTTATCCCTCATTTGCTATACCAAAAGGTATCGCGAATGATCGCTGGTAACAAAAAATCCATGTTGGATCCCGTGACAGCCCCACGGATCATCTCAATGCAGACAGTGTTGATTCTCTTCTGCTATTCAGTGCCATGTTGGAGAAAATAAAGTTTCTACCAACCAACGCTAGGGGCAGCTCAATCAGGTAAACTGCGAAAAAAATGAACTCGAACAGGAGCGTCTGCGCAGCTCGTCCACACGGCTCGGAAGCGATGAGGACAATGAATCCATTGTTTGTAGTATGTTGAGGTTGTAAATAGTGGGGGGGTTGGATAACGCGGGGGGGGGGGGGGGGGGGGTAAAAAGTCCGTGCAATAGTTCAGTGCAAATAAAATTGCATGGTCGTAGTCGTTTAAATTAAGTACCATTTCGAGGGATGTGTATATAAAAGTGTTGTTCATATTGTTAATTCTGTTTTGTAGCTCCAACAGGTTAGATAAGATGAGGGAACAGAGGGGGGGAGGGGTTGTACCCCCACGGATTGTAAGTGTGGTGTGTAATTTTAGCTGTGGGTTTAGGATTTGGGTTTTAAATTTTATAGCCCAAACACGAGTTTTATATATTGTTTTTTTTGTAATGTCATGTTTTAAATAAAATAAAAAAAAATCTTGGCAATTAAAAAGGGGGGGTAATGAATCAGCCTCACTCCTATACATGGTTACAGTCATGAAAAAATTACAAAGTAAATGAACCAATGACACGTCCACACCTGGTCACAATTGTAATGAGTTAAAAATACAAATATTAAGGGGGTCATACACCAACACTGAAGCGTGCACGCACACACATTCACACACGAGGGCGCACGCAAAAGACACATGCACACGAGCAAACAAATATATGCATACACAAGCATGCACACCCACCCGGCACACATACATATACACACACAAAACACACACACACACACACACACACACTTCGGGGGGGGCCAGGAGCTGGGACTCGACCCCCCGCAACCTCAACTAGGTGAGTACACACACACACACACATACACACACACACGTGGAAAATGCATTATTTACAGCTAGCAAAGTCAGGGTATTTTTCTCCAGAATGGTCTGTAATAACCACTGTGGATAAAATACTTTGCCATTCTGAACATTTCTGAGTGAGTTGTCTCTAAATTCATTAATCTGATCACACTCCAGTACATAATGACGCAAGTGTGACAATAGTCCATCTGGCAAAGTTTACATTTCGTTTGGTCACATCTGGTGGTGGTGATTTAACCTGCCATAGATACTTGTAACCCAGCCGAGCCGGGCAGTAGTGACCCTCCAAGAGTCTGCTTATCTTGTTGGATGCACCATAGGCATGTGGCCCTCCTGCATGATGGAATGATGATTTGATGGACTGACTTGTGTCAATCTCCCTAAGTCTTAAGTAAATGAAGTTCAATTGAAGTTCTTTTCATATTATTGTTCTACAACTACTAACTGACAACCAAAGATTGTAATCTACTCCCTCTTTGAAAGCATACAGCTTAGCCAATTTATCAGTTCTATCATGTATCTGAAGACCAATATGAATGGAATCCACAGCATGTGCGCTCTGACTCCACTGTCCACAGTCTTACCATACCTATGTCTTGCTTCTGACACAAGCATGCCACAATTTATACCTAATGAGTTGAGAGCATTTATGGATGACAGAGAGTCAGTTACAATTAAAGTGTCAATCTTAAAAACATGACACATTTTAGGGCAAAGAGTATGGGAAACAGTTCTGTTTGAAGGGTAGAGGCCCAGTTATTGATGCATGCTCCAATTTCTTTATGAGAGCCATCATTCTGTATGACTAACAGCCGCACTACCAGCTGCACCAGTAGTCTGGTGAACAGAACCATCAACGTAAATAATTTGTGAAAGAGTGTTGTGTTTACTAAGTTTATCAATACAGCTTAAGGCATCATGTTTGGCTTCAAGACGAAGCTTTGGTTGTGATTTAAGAAGAGTTTTGGGGGGAAATGGAGGAATGGTAGTTTGGAATGGGTAATATCCCATGGAGCAGGGAAGTGTCTCTGTTGCCTAACTTGACATAGATCATGTAGCTGGTTCATGCAGAGGTCGATTCCAGTTTTTTCGATCCATCTGAAAGGATGTTCACCAGTGCTGAGGAAAGTTTGGAGGGCTTCTGTGCATGGGTTTGAATGGGCAACCTAAACGATCCTAATGCTTGGAAATATTAAATTCTTTCCGCATATTTAAAAATTTTTGGGTGTATGAGGGCATCCTAGGATGATCCTCATTGCTTCGTTTTGGGAGTTTTTCCAACCCTCCAAGCTTCCAGTCAGACACGAGTGCAAGTAAGACCCCGCATAATCAACCAATGATCAATTAGCAAGATACATAATTTTCACAATTTTAACATTAGCTCCACAAGTGGAATGAAAACCTATCACAACCTAAGTGCTCTCAGCCTTTCTTTGTATTGGCGACAAAGCTCGTTTCAACAGGTCCAAATAGTGGAACCTCAAAGCCTAGATATCGGATCTGACGAACTGTGGGCCCCTCCCATCGAGGAGGGGCGCCTGTTGAGTATCTTTGTTTTAACCCCTGAGATTATTAACCCCAGTATGGAAAATTTTATAGGGGCTTACCTGTATGTACCTCAACATTATATACATACAAGTAATCTCATTGGGAGACAACCATATTGTTTACCGTATCACCCCGTGTAAAACATGTAGAAAACTTAACCACCCTGGTCACTACAGTGCCCCTCGACCCTCACAATCTTGTCCACATCTATCCGAGACCAGTATAAATTGGGGAGCACCCTCAAACACGGCGCTATTAATTAATTGTGGACTGTATAGATTATATAGTTTATAAGAATGAAGGGGGGGGGTAGATACACATGGATACATCCATCAAGGAAAAACATTTTACATAAAAACCCACCACTTAACCAGATATTCCCTGGTGGTCACTTGACGTAAACTGGATCACTCATAACCTATCCCCAAATTTCAACATACCTAACTGGCCAGTATCAGTCTGCTATAACTAGAAGGGTTACTTAACTGTGGGTGATTGATACTCCTTATTTCCTCCATTCACCATCTCATTTCGATGTTCTCTACACCGACACGGGTTTTCATTCCAGCAGGACGAGGTACCCGTCGGTTTGTCCCGGTTTAGAAGTTGTGCTTCCATAAAGCTCCCTATCCTCGGGACGAGAATCACACATTCCTCGGAGCAGGGCGATCTATTTCACATCCCGCATTCTCTCAACTCAATGTTATTATCACTGATTACATTACCATTCACAAGACGATTTAACCTCTCATAATTCTTATACACATTAGAGGTCACTCCATTAAGAAACTAGGCCGATGAGCGAGGATTTAAAACAGGGCAATTTCCCCTGGATACACACCAAAGGGCCCTGCACCATCCCCACCCCGTCAAACCATTATTCACTAATTTTACCACCCTTTAAAGGTGGTCCCGTAAATCACGTTCCCTCACTCTTCACCAGGAACAGTTTTCGACACTTCCTATTATGAAATGAGCCTATATTAATCCTTAGGCCGCCGTGAATGCCAATTTCGTGGTTCCATGCTTTCCCAGCTTCCTCACCACATTCAAACACTCCCCCCCGCCTGCCCCATGGCTCGAGTTTGCCCCAAACCCCCGCGCAAAGCGCAAAGGGAACTCTTAGTTCTACTCTATTGTCAAATACATTTTTTTGACTCACATCGACACATCAAACACCTACCAGGCGCCACAGCTTCGGAAAATCAAAAATTTTCCACACCCAGGTCCTGACACGAGACTATACATGATTAAGAAAGTTTTGGGTGTTTGGGGAATCCGGTGGTGTGAATCATTATATCATCAGCAAAACTAACCATATAATGGGTGGCTGGCTAGGCCCTAGCAATTTAAATTGGGCATTAATCAGAATATTGAAAAGGGTGGACTAAGCACACCTCCCTGTGGGTTCCTAATTCAAAGTCTTTAGTTACACTTCTATGTCCCTGGAACAACAGACGACTTTCTATTGGACAGGTAACCTTTAATCCAACGGAGAAGCCATCCTCCAACATCCATTCTGGCAAGTTCACTAATGATTACATGTCAGTTGCTACATCAAAAGCAAATTTAAGGTCTAGGAAGGTAGTGTATGAGCTGTCAGTGTGCAGAGTGAGAAAAGTGGTAATGCAATGATGCACACTCCTTCCATGCATGAAGCCATGCAACCGGGGAGACAAGAATTGCTTAATTCTGTGCATAAGACGATTAAGAATCATCCTTTCGAAAAGTTTTACAAAAAGCAGCTTGTAAGGGAAAATTGGGCGAAATGAGTTTTGTTGATTGGGCTTTGGAATGGGATTAATGAGGCTGTTGGTCCATGATTTAGGGAGCTCCCTAGTGACATAGCTCATGTTATATAAATCAAGTAATGGATTACCTGGTTCTCGACACGGCAATCTGAGTATGTTGTAAGTAATACCATCCTCACCAGGCGACGTGGAGCTGCCCTTAGTGCTGTATCAAGTTCAAAATTAGTGAAATGAATCTTGCAGTCATCTTTCTTGCTGAGCATAAAGCAAACAAGTCTCTCCCTTGCATTATATTTGTCCATTAATTTCGCCTGTGTGGTACTGGGAAGATTGTCATAGCTAGATGTAGCAGCCCAAGCACTGACTAACTCATTTGCCCTATGCAAGGTATGAGGGTGCACGATCTGCCCAGTTCTGTTACCCTTAATTCTATTTATATTCGCTGCCTGACCACAGTAAAGTGCAGTTGTGCTCTGCACCCCTCTGCTGTTTGTAGGGGGAGCTCCCTTGGTCAGTTACCTGGCTGCAGCGGTGTGAAGTGGTGCTGTCACGCCCTGCTAACAACATAGGTGCACTGTGATTGTCAAGATGGTGGTTAGTCTGAGACGCCGGATAAATACTCTAGGCATTGAGCCACTTGAAGGAACGATAACGCCTAGTTCTGCGCAAGTCTTATTGCCAAAGATCATCCGGCAGACATATGGCATACAAGATAGTGACTTGTATGGTGTACATTAAAAAGGGGGCCAAAGAATATTTGTCCAACTGCTATCAGCTACGGTATATGAATCGTTAGTCACCAGGTTTCAGGATGTAAGTCTTAGCATCACACCAGCGTCAGTGTAAGAATGATAGATGTTTCACGGCATTATATGTGGATCAAGTTATGCAACGTTCCCTTTGAGGAAGACGAGGCGAATATAAGGAAAGTTTTTGAGACTTATGGGACGGTGCATTATGCTCAACATGGTAAAGTGGCGGCAGGTGCCTATCGGTTTTCCAGAGGGTTCTTTCAACCTCAAAATGACTTTAGGCACCCAATACTGTCCTATAAAGTATCTACAAGATTTCAGGGCGCAGTAATGGTAATGTACCCAGGACAACGACGTACATGCAGCCAAGTGGTGAGTATGATCACATAGCGGCGACCTGTGACAAGTGAAAAACGTGTGCCTTTGGGCCTGTGGTGGACAAAACGCAAGCCCCCTGCTTCAAAGGTGGCAGGTGAGAAACAAATATCGGATCGAGGGCTGTGTTTTGTGGAGCGAGGTAGTGGATCGGGCACACAGGACTGGTGGTTTAGTTGGAGTCCCGCCACCAGCTGCCTATCAGGTGTCCTCCTGTGGATAACGAGGAGCAGCAATTACAGGAGAAAAGGGTTTTTTAGATTGAGGAAGACTTGGTGGAGGTGTTGAAGACTTGTCCCCCGGCCCCGGAGGACGTTACATCTGAGCATGGTGTCATCGAGAGCCGTCGCTTCCAGAAAGTTGGAGACATGATAATTTGGGAAGTGATGTGGTTTGGGGTCATCCATTGAATCATTAAACCTTTCTCAGGTAGAGGTGGAGGTTCATCGGAGGCAACATCTGATCAAGACATGTGTAACATGACAGTCACGAGAAAAGAGGGCGGCTACGTCAATTCTGATTACTCATTATGCCTGCACAAAGGCCTGGGAAACAGACTGAGGTGAAGTGTGAAGGTAGTGGTGTAGGTGGTGGTAGGCATGAAGAGGCACCGGGAAAAAGGGGGAGGGAAAGAGCACTCTCAAGGTGTCAAACTTAAATTCAAGCTCTGGAGTTGTAAAGAGTGACGAGAAATAAACAGGGTGGAAACTTAATAGGACTTAGGTGTATGTCTGTAAATGTTAATTGGTTATGTAGCGGGATGAAAGAGATTTGTTTCGTAATTTCCTGAATAAATCTAGAGTGGGGTGTTGTGTTCCTGCAGGAGCACAATTTTAAAGAGGGTAGGTGTTGGAGGTGGCAGGATTTCGAGTAGTTACCCTGCCATCTCCCCGTCTAAAAGGTGGTGTGGGAATTTTTTAATAAGGGGAGACGAGCCCGTTTTTTTGCAGAGAAGTGAGGGAGGAGGGGGAGGGGGGGTGTTGCATTGGATGAGTGGTGGATGGATAACGTGTGTCTTTTGTGAGTGTGGGATGCACCTGCAGAAAATAACATTAAGATAAAGAATGATTTTGTTGTGAGGATCTTTTGTTTTTCTTAATGCACTGCCAGAGGGGGCAATAGTTGGGGGACTGGAATAGTGTAATCAGGGTGGCTGATATGGACCCAAAAGGGGCTGGACAAAACTCCTGGGCTCTTAGGGATTTATTAACGGATGTTAGGTTACGTGATGCCTTCGGGGTGGCATTTTGGGAGACTGAATATAACTTTTGTTAGGAGTGGATTTTGGGAGCGAGACTAGATAGAGTGTAAACCCTTTTTCAGGAGTGGGATGTGAAATCTTTCCAGTACTGTGGGGGCTACAATGTCAGATCATAGGGCAGTGGTGGTGGAGGTTGGTGGGGGGAAAGCCGCGGACATATATTTAATTTCCAATAACTCTATATAAGTGTTTTAGGTGAGAGGAGGGGTTGGAGGGGTTTTCCAGTCCATGGAGGGAGCTTAGGTGGGAAAACAGGAGTGGATGACATTGTGACATGGTGGGATAGGGGTTGCAAAGGAAAGGGTTAGAAAGTTTCATGTGAGAGAAGGAAAACATTAATAATTTAAAATATGGACTGGCTAACTATTTAGAAGATAGGTTAAGAGGTTGCTATGAGCGGGGGTGGGGGGAATAATTTTCCTATGGATGAAATAGCTGAAAAAATGGAGGTTGAGGGTGTTGCAAAATGAAAGGTTTCAAGCTGTAAGGGTGCAGGCAGGGGTGGAAGAAGTGCTTTGGGGCGACAAGCCGTCAGCGTGTGTTTTGCAGCATCAAAAGCAAAGGCAGGCGGTGACGACTATCCCACGTTTAGAGGTAATGGAGATGGTTGGGAATTATAGAGCAGGGCAGGAGATACGAACCACGAAGGGGATGTGTGCATATGTGGAGGCTTGGTACGAGAAGTACTGGAACAGTGGCATTGGACAAGGTGTGTACGCATGTGACGTGTAATTTAGAAAATAGTGATAGAAAGGCTTTAGGTGGGACTATTACGGCAGAGGAAATAGAGAATGCGTTAAAGGGAATGAGGAAGGGGAAAGAGCCGGTTTATTGACTGTCTCCCAGTAGAGTTTTATTTACAACACTGGACGTTAATAAGGGGATTTATAGTTAGGTTTTTTAATGTATGAAGGAAAAGGGTAATTTGGGGGGAGAAGCAGACACGCATTGTAGTTTTGGCCCAAAAGGGGTCAAGGGGCAGCCCACCCTTTCAGGAGTACCGAGCCTATCACTGTTTGTGTGCAGATTAAAAGGGTGCTGCAAAAATTTTTGGGGTATAGGTTCAAATTGTTGTGGGAAGGTTGTTCAAAATCTCATTTTTGGGTTTGCGGGGAAGGTCATGATTAAAGGGACTGTATACTGGTTTTTTTGTGAAAGTAAGTGTGGGGGTGGGGGGGCGACTTTTTTGGGCTCTAGACTGCAGGGAGCATATGAAGGGGAAAGGGGAGAGTTTTGGGGTTTATTTAGGAGACAGGGTTTTTTGGGGGGAAATATCGAGTGGGAAAATACTTATAACGGGGGGCAAAAATGGGATACAGATTAAGGGGTAGGGGGGGAATTTTGCAATGGGTAAGGGGCCCTTTAGACAGGATACCCCATGTCCCAAAATTTTTTTGCGTTTTTCCAGGACCCCTTTTATAGAAAGGTTGAACTTTTTTTTTAGTACCCCATGTTAGGGAAGGGTTGGGGGTGGGGGCGGGCCCGGGTTTAATTTGGGTATTTGCGACACCCTGTTCTCTTTCGTAAGGATGTCAAGGGGAGTGTTGGCCTCCACCCAAAACCCAACAGATAAGATACTAATGCCGGAAAAAAAAAACCCCCCCCATAACATTGTATCAATCGATCGCAGAAAAATGACGGAGGATAAGAGAACCTTAAAAAACGGGGGGAGGCCAACCCCAGATGACACTCTTCAGGTCCTGTTTATCTGGCGGAATATTGCTGCACTCAAACAGCCCCTTTTCAAGGCGGGTAAAATTGCCGACCTAGAAAAGTCAGAGAATTTCCGGCGCCAAAACGGATAAAACACCTAAATTTACGGGTAGCGCTTGATTTTTTTAAACCTTATTCCCGGAACGCGAGGGGAGTTTACATGTTTATATAACCCCTGGAAAATCCTGGGGACTAGTACCGAACTTGCACACAAAAACACCATTACAAAAGAAAAAGATTTGGCAGAACATGCCCACCCCCCCAATAAAAGCAGGGGTTCACGCACGTTAAGGACCATACAGAAATGTCGGGGGCCCGGACTTTCAACTGCCTCCCACACAATAAGGGGATTACCAAAACCCGGCGTCTTCAAGTGGCACGGGAAAAGACCTAAAGTCATTCCCTGCACCCGGGCTGTGGTCGCCAAGTTGCTGATCCCTTTTCCCATTTATAAAAATAGCTATTGATCACCCCTGTGCTTTAGACACGAGACCCCTCTAGGCCTTTGGTTTTGTGTGACGTCATAGGGATACAATGGGCTGTCCCCCTGCCCGTCCTCACTCGGCGGAGACCTACAAACTTTGAACAGCGGGCACCGGGCTCCATCTCCACTCGTCTGAAAAATTAAAAAAATTTCCATCCTAAAAGTGTGTCTCCCCTTTCAACCTACGAAATCTCCATTTAAGAACCCTTAAGAAAAATGGTGACAGGGGGGAGCCTGAAATTCTGCGATTACAGCGATTTCTGGAGATAAAATTGTCGACCGCGGGGGCCATTTCGTGTTACCAGTAGGCCTCCGGGTTCACCCCATCCAGCTACCTCAACCCCAGCTACTCTACCGTTTACATTTATTCCGGGTCGTCTCTTATATTTGGTTATCTTTTTTTTGCATTACTCCCGGGGTTGACCCTTTTTGCAAAAAAACCAGTTCCGTTTTGGGGGGGAGTCAGTAAAAAACCCCGAGCCCAGCCCCACCTCCTACCCCCTCCTTTATTTGCCTGCCAACCCAGCTTCCACCCCTGCTGTGCCCCTCGTGTGAATTGTCAAGTATTCTGTGTGAAGGGTTAAGATAAGCCACTAGCAATAACCGGGTGTTTTACCCATACCCCCGCAACACATGAGTACCTTCTGCTTGGATTCTAGTTCCAAAGCATTCGAGCCCCTTTTGTCATCCTTGGGTTTTGGTATTTCGGGGGTTTTTCTTCAAACCAGCCGGCTAGAATTATCCCCGCGGCGTTGGGTTTTCTCAGTGAGGCTTACGACGTTAAAACCCTAACCACCAAACCCCGATCACGGTGTCCGCATTTGCCGGTTCAAAACCCCCGCCCCGCCATTACCCAAAAACCCAACTACAGTCGGCCATTAAAACTCATCCTCTCAGTTTTTTTGGTGCACTGCTAGGGTTGTAGCCCCCATTTTTTAAGGGACCACATGGGGGGTCAAGAGAGAGTGTGGCGCGCCTCTTTAAAACCCTCCGTGTGTTGTCTCTCCCGATTTAAGTGAAATTTCTACGATCACTGGCAGAGGACAGCGCAAGACGATAAAACAATCCTAAATCTCTTTTTTTTTCAAGTGTTACAGCTTAATTTTTTTTTTTTAGAGACATTTGCGAGTGTTGAGACATTTCTTTTGTTTTCCCCAAAGGAATTTTTCTCTTTGACATTCAGTGACTCTTATCGACTCATGTTTATCAGTCTGTTTGCATAAATTTCTTTTAATCTCCTTAATTCAGTTTAAATTTTCGTGCTTATTTTATATTTTTTGGTTGTGTATTTTTTTAAAAATTTGAAGTAAGTATTAGTTTTTCCTTTTTTTTGTGTTGCAACTATGAGCAATTTAAAAACTTGTTTTTAAATTCAATTCCCCGTGTATTAATCATAAATTTTTCCCCCTATTTCATCCAACTCGTTTGTCTGTTTTTTTTTTTCTTCCCGATTTGTGTAATTTTTATTATTTTGTTCCCTGTGTGTTGAAATTCTTGTTTCTTTTTCCCTTTTCACCAGTGTTTAATTTGTCTTTTTTCCCAGACAATAGTGCCATTTTTTAAGCCCCAGCAAGAGCCGTATTTAAAAAATTTTTTTCCACATCAAGTTTCTTGCAAGAAAATTTAGACGTTTCGTGTTGATGTGTTGTGCCTGCTCTCTGTAAGTTTTTGTTTCCTTTTTGTTGTGTTTTTTAGCACCTATTTTTTTTCATATTTTATTGAAAAAATTCACTTTTATGAAAAATTTTTAAAGTTCTCCTTTTTAAAGTAAATTGTTCTTTTGCTTGTTGTTTAAGTGCAGTTAAGAGTTAAAGTTTCATTCCTTGATAATTTCTTTTCTTGTGTGTTATAATTTTTTTATTGCACATTGACCATTTTTCAAAAATTCTTTTGCAAAAATTTTTTTCTATTAAAGTTTTTCTTGCGAAAATTTTATCAGTGTTGGGCAAACAGTTTATTACTGCAGTTTCTTATTCTGTTCTGTCCATATATTTTATTCGTCTGTCATTTTTTTTTTTTTTTAATTTTAGTGATTGTGGTTTGTTTTAATTTTTGCACAAGTTTATTGATCCTTTTATTATTTTATTGTGTATTTTTGCTTGTTGCAAATTTAAAGTAAAGAAATCACGTCCTTTATTCAATTTTAAAATAAAAGTTAGCATATTAGATTTAGCAAAAAAAGCTCCTTGATTTTCAGGTTTGCTAAATTGCATATTCTTCTTGGTGAGTTCTTTTCTTACGTGTAACTTTTAAAATTTTAATTACTTATGCAGAATATTAAGCATTTTTTTCCTTTTTAAACTTTTTGTGTCATTTTCTCCCTTTTCTTGCTTTGCCCTTTAGTATTTTTTTGAGAAGATGTCCCCCTCATTTTTGAAGTTCACTTGTGTATCATTCCAGTCAAAGTCAATATGAATCAGTCCCCAACAACATTTTCCCCTTTCGACTGAAAAACAAACCTACCTTGAGAATGTGTTTTTTCTCACAGCTTGTATTGAGATTGTTTAAAGTGTGCGAAAGGAAGTTCAATTAAGTTCCCATAGATCCGTGAATTACTTATTAACGTAGCCAGCGGTCCCGGCACTAGTAAATTCTGGCACCCCCTCTTGTTCCCTAACCTTCAACTTGCAGGGTAGTGTTCCGTTGCCTCAATTCCGGACACTCAGACTGCCTTTAGGCACGCCTTCCCTGCAATGACTCAGTTTGAGTATAGTTTCGCCCCAGGGGGGGGTTGTCAGAAAACGATTATTGCAACTAGTAAGCCATCTTTTGAGGACATGCGTCTGCAGAAAATCCCCTGTTACAGAAGTGTTTCCCCTAGATGTCTGTTTTTTGTTCCTTGTGTTTCAGATGGGATCCCATCCTAGTTGACAGTAATCAGTGCTTGTAAAAAATTTTTTCTCGAGAACTTTCACATGTTAACGTTTGAAGGTAGTTTTTTATAGCTGATACCTTTGGTCACTGTGTGCGATCAGATTGAATATCAGCATTGTTCACCCTGTTCATTTCTTTCTCCCGTGCTTGCAGTTGAGTAGTAATCGTTTTCCCCCTTTCTCATATTTCGTGTTATGCGTTAATTTTTTTCAACCGGGGGGGGGTCATCCACTCCACCGAGTTTTTCTTTCCTCCAGTAAGGAAAAACTGATACCTTTATTCCAGAACAAAAAGCCCATGGAAGGGTTTCCGAGGTCCTTGACTATCCAAGAGTTCAACCCACTTTTTAACATTTTTCCTGGCAAGGGGCAATGTAGTCGCAAGTTTTTCGCGACACGTTGTGTAGTTACGCAGATCCTCCATTTTCTGTCGAATGTCAAAAATGCCCCAAAAACCGTCCCCCCGTGTTCTGGTGGATTCGATTCCTGTCCGGGGAAAATCTTTTTCTTTCTGTGAAGCCCCATACCCTTTATGACTTGTAATAGCCAAGAATTTCTGTATCGAAAAAGTCGAGTTGAGTAACCCAGCAGAGAATTAGTAATTCCAAGTCACTAGTGTTGTATTTTTTATCTTTTTGATACTCGTTCAAATTCTCTCTCGTCAAGGCAGTTTGCCATTTCAGAGGAATTCGACCCTCCCAGAGATGATAACCATTCTGCAGATGTAAACCTTCCCCCAAATTGGGTTTAAAGTCAATCTGTATAATTAATGTCCGAATGAATAAAATTTTTCAACTGGTGTTTATTATTACTGATCGTTTTCAAAATTTTTTCGGTTACGTTCCCCCCCGTATTTGGGGGAATTAACAGTCTAGATTTGTGTGCACCGAATCTGCCTTTCTGTTTAAACCTTTTTGATATTTTATTCTTCCCCAGAATCCGTAGAGGCTGAATACAGTCGACGATCAATTCCTCCCTATTTATAATATTGTACTAAGTTGGGAATGATTACGTTAAACCCCTTACGTCAAATCTGTTTACCAAACCTTGTTTTTAAGTTATATAGCATTTGTTATTTTATAGAAAACACCCAGTCCCCCCCTGCCCGTTCAGCCCTATAGTATGTAGTGATGTCGGGGCGAATACGTAACATGCCGAGCTGTCAGCATGTTGCTGATCCGTTTCCCAGTATTATTACTAGCATATTTTTTCAACCCGTGCTTTAGACACGAGATCCCTCGTAGGCCTTTGGGTTTTTTTGACGTCAAGGGGTACACAGGGCAGTGCCCCTGTCCCCCTCACTCGGCGGCAGACCTACAAGACTGAACAGGGTTTGGGAAAACCCGGGCCCAAATTTTCATTCATCGCAAATTTTTTTACCATCCTAAAGTGTGTCTACTTTCAACCTACGAATCTCCTTTTAAAACCCTTACATAGCTCGTACGTTGGGGTTTCTGCACCAGCAGCAACACCTGGTTTATCACGCTGATCCCCCAGGGGGCCTGGGCACAACCGGGCCGCGGGGGCGTTGACCCCCAAACCTCCCAGGTTTAAACTCCCCGGGAAACTCGTACCCAAAAATACCACGTCCGAAACATTTTCTTTGGGAAATATACAGGGTCTAAAACCAGAACAAAAACAAAAAACCTTTTATCCGTTTACTGCTTGCAAGGGAAAGCAAGTTCGGCTTTTACTGAGACCCAATAAAGGATCACTTGGGCAACGAAATTGGACCCCGTTACAACCTATACAGATTGACAGAGTGAACGGCAAAAAGGGGGGGGGGTTTGGCCCCTGTACATTGCAGAGTCATTGTTTGCCAGAACTGCTTAAATGCCTCAAATGATGTAGGGGAAATTTTTTAGAGAAGGTCTAGAACCAAAACTAGTCTTGGGGTGTCTACAACCCCTCGGATGCAACTCCCAGCAACCCCAGGAAAGCTGTTAAAATTGATCCGTCTGGAAAATTTCCAGCTCCTGCACCCAACACTTGCTCCGGGGGGATTTCAACTTAAGGCACCAAAAATGGAGGAATATACAAAAAATATTGTTGCAGTAATAACACCAGGAGGCAGCTCTGATAAAAACTCACACTCAACGAGTTTTTAAATCTCTGCAAAAAATTCTTTTTTAAAAAAGCAAATAATAGAGCCTACTAGATGGAGAATACACTAGACCTCATCTTCACTAACAATGATGATCTGATAAGAAATGTCACCATATAAAAAAACAATATACTCAGATCACAACATAATTGAAGTTCAACATGTATGCGTGGAGCCCCAGACCGACATAATGAGACTAGCACGAGAAAGCATTCCCCAAAATTCAACTTCAATAACAAAAACATAAAGTGGGACCAAGTAAACCAAGTCCTAAACCGATATAAGCTGGGAAGATATACTAAGCAACACAGACCCCAACTTATGCCTAGAACAGATTAACTCGGTGGCACTCGATGTATGCACAAGGCTTATTCCTCTAAGAAAAAGGAGGAGTAGATTTTAAAATAGAAAGAGACAGGTTGCTCCCTTTACAGGCGACGGAAAAGAATAACAGAGCGGCTAAAAGAGGTCAATATATCTGAAATGCGTAGGAGACACGGGTCAGAGAAATAGCAAGCATCGAACTTAAGCTTAAAGAATCCTTTAGGAGTCAGGAATTGCGGGGAAGAACTAAAAGCCATAAATGAAATCGAAAGAAACCCAAAGTATTTCTTCTTCCTATGCCAAATCAAAATCAAGAACAACGTCCGGATTGGGCCCCTACTTTAAACAAGATGGGTCCCTACACAGATGACAGCAAGGAAATGAGTGAGCACTCAAGTCCCCAATATGACTCAGTTTTTAGCAACAGCGCTAACCAGACTGAGAGTCGAAGATCAAAATGAATTTTTATAGAGCCACAAAATTTGATTAACACAAGCCTATCCGATGTCATCCTGACGCCAAATGACTTCGAACAGGCGATAAATGACATGCCCCTGCACTCTGCCCCAGGGCCAGACTCATGGAAAATGTTCATCAAGAACTGCAAGAAGCCGCTATCCCCGAGCCTTTTCCATCCTGTGGAGAGGGGGCATGGACACGGGATCGTTCCCAGTTACTAAAAACAACAACATAGCCCCCACTCCACAAAGGGGCAGTAAAGCAACAGCAAAGAACTACAGACCAATAGCACTAACATCCCATATCAAAAAATCTTTGAAAGGGTCCTAAGAAGCAAGATCACCACCCATCAGAAACCCATCAGTTACACAACCCAGGGCAACATGGGTTTAGAACAGGTCGCTCCTTTTCTGTCTCAACTATTGGATCACTACGACAAGGTCCTAAATGCATTAGAAACAAAAAGAATGCAGATGTAATATATACAGACTTTGCGAAAGCCTTCGACAAGTGTGAGCATGGCGTAAAGCGCACAAAAATGCGTGCTAAAGGAATAACAGGAAAAGTCGGTCGATGGATCTATAATTTCCTCACTAACAGAACACAGTAGTCGTCAACAGAGTAAAGTCCGAGGCAGCAAACGGTGAAAAGCTCTGTCCACAAGGCACAGTACTCCCATCTTGTTTCCCCATCCTCATATCCGACATAGACAAGGATGTCAGCCACAGCACGGTCTTCCTTTGCAGAGACACCCGAATCTGCATGACTGTCTTCCATTGCAGACACTGCAAGGCTCCAGGTGGACAACAACCAAATCTTTCAGTGGGCGCAGAAAACAATATAAGTTAAACGATAGAAATTTCAATTCTCCCGATATGCAAACATGAGGAAATTAAATCTTCAGAGTACAAAACAAATTCTGGCCACAAAATAGAGCGAAACACCAACGTCAAAGACCGGGAGTGATCATGTCGGAGGATCTCCCCCTTCAAGGACCAAAAACATTTGTATCAATCGCATCTGCTAGAAAAATGACAGGATTTGGGTAAAGAGAACCTTCAAAACTAGGGAGGCCAAGCCCCTGATGACACTATTCAGGGCACTTGTTCATCTAGGCTGGAATTGCTGCACACTAACAGCACCTTTCAAGGCAGGTTTAAATTGCCGCCTAGAAAATGTACAGGAGAACTTTCACGGGATGCATAACGGAGATAAAACACCTCAATTACTGGGAGCGCTTGAGTTCCTAAACCTGTATTCCCCTGGAACGCAGGAGGGAGATACAGATTATACACACCTGGAAAATCCTAGAGGGACTAGTACCGAACTTGCACACGAAAATCACTCACTACGAAAGCAAAAGACTTGGCAGACGATGCACCATCCCCCCAATGAAAAGCAGGGGCGTCACTAGCACATTAAGAGACCATACAATAAGTGTCAGGGGCCCGAGACTGTTCAACTGCCTCCCAGCACACATAAGGGGGATTACCAACAGACCCCTGGCAGTCTTCAAGCTGGCACTGGACAAGCACCTAAAGTCAGTTCCTGATCAGCCCGGCTGTGGCTCGTACGTTGGTTTGCGTGCAGCCAGCAGCGACAGCCTGGTTGATCAGGCTCTGATCCACCAGGAGGCCTGGTCACAGACCGGGCCGGGGGGGCGTTGACCCCCGGAACTCTCTCCAGGTAAACTCCAGGTAAACAGTCGAAGGCCTCTACTCCAAATCAACAGATACTAGAGCCGAAAAAAAGTCCCCCCCAGTACTACAAATACCACCAGTCTGATGACATTCTTTGCAAATATACAGGGTCTAAAGCCAGCAATGAACAAAATACCTTTCATCCATGGACTGCTTGCAGAGGCAAATGCAATATTTGCAGCTTTCACAGAGACCCATGTGAAGGATAACTTGGACAACGAAATATGCATCCAAGGTTACAACCTATACAGATGTGACTGAACTGGCAAAAGGAAGGGGGGGTTTGGCCTGTATATCGCAGTCACTTGTTTGCACAGAACTGCTTAATGCCTCAAATGATGTAGTGGAAGTTTTAGCAGTAAAGATCAAAACCAAAACCAGTCATATCTGGTAGTTTACAAGCCTCCAGATGCAAGGTCCCAGCAATTCCAGGAGCAGCTGTCAAAAATTGAACACTGGAAAATCTGCCAGCTCCTGCCTCAAACATCTTGCTCCTGGGGATTTCAACTTGAGCACCTAAAATGGAGGAATATAGCAAATAATGTTGTTGCAGTAAAAAACACCAGGAGTCAGCTCTCACGAGAACTCTCACACGAGCTTTAAAATATCTGCACAAAATTAAACTTAAAACCAGCAAATAATAGAGCCTACTCGACTGGAGAATACACTAGGCCTCATCTTCACTAACAATTATGATCTGATTACGAAATGTCACCATATCAAAAACAATATACTCAGATAAGAAGATAATCGAGGTTCAGACATGTATGCGTTGAGCCCAAGACCTACAAAATGAGATTAGTCACGAGGCAGCCTTCACCAAATTCAACTTCAATAACAAGAAAATAAAGTGGGACCAAATAAATCAAGTCCTAAGTGATATAAGCTGGGAAGATATTCTAAGCAACACAGACCCCAACTTATGCCTAGAACAGATTAACTCTGTGGCACACAATGTATGCTCCTTTAAGAAAAAGGATGGGTAGATGTAAAATAGAAAGAGACAGGCGCTCCCTTTACAGGCGACAGAAAAGAATAACAGAGCGGCTAAAAGAGGTCAATATATCTGAAATGCGTAGGGAGTCACTGGTCAGAGGAATAGCAAACATCGAACTTTAGGTAAAGGAATCTTGTAGGAGTCAAGAATCGTGGGAAGAACTTAAAGCCATAAAAGAAATCTAAAGAAACCCAAAGTATTTTTTTCTCTTATGCCAAATCAAAGTCGAGAACATCCAGTATTGGGCCCCTACTTAAACAGGATGGGTCCTACATAGATGACAGCAAGGAAATGAGTGAGCTACTCAAGTCCCAATATGACTTAAGCAAGCCGCTAACCAGACATAGTCGAAGATCAAAATGATTTCTTGTGAAAGTCACAGAATTTGGTTAACAAGCATATCTGATATTATCCTGACACCAAATGACTTAGAACAGGCGATAAATGACATGCCCATGCACTCTGCCCCCAGGGCCAGACTCGTGGAACTGTTAATCAAGAACTGCAGGAAGCCCCTACCACGAGCTTTTACCATCCTATGGAGAGGGAGCATGGACATGGGGGTCGTCCCACAGTTACTAAAAACAACAGACATAGCCCCACTCCACAAAAGAGGCAGTAAAGCAATAGCAAAGAACTACAGACCGATAGCACTAACGTCCCATATCATAAAAATATTTGAAAGAGTCCTAAGAAGCAAGATCACCACCCATCTAGATACCCATCAGTTACACAACCCAGGGCAACATGGGTTCAGAGTAGGTCGCTCCTGTCCATCTCAACTATTGGATCACTGCGACAAGGTCTTAGATGCACTAGAAGACAAAGAATGCAGATGTAATATATACAGACTTTGCAAAAGCAGGAGTAGGTAAGGCTCTGGACAGACCTTCTGATATTAAAGATGATGTAGGTTATCCTGGGTGGATGGTGATTGTCCGATGTTTTGGAATCTCCTCTACCACTTAGTTGGAGCACCAAAAGTAGAATAAACAAGGGCCTGTAGTAGTCTATTAATTGTTAATAAGTCCCATTAACAAATGTCTTGCTCCTTTATCTGGCGTCTACCCTGGATAACCACGCCAGAAACAGAGCTGGTAATAAGAAAAAATAAACTGGTTACCAATGGTCATGATAATATAACATTTAAGAATGGAAAAGACTGATAAATGCCAAAATCATTACTGGTAACCAGCAAACAAAAGAAAGGAAAAAACAGTAATACTTCTGGTAGATCACCCTACCTGATTAGGAGAAGAGTGAAGGTGAAGTGACTCTCCAAACTTCCACCCACACCAGGTAAGGTCAATACTACCAGGGGTAGAAATTGAAACAAATCAGACACCAAGAACTAGTTTCGCCCCAGCCCGCCAGAGAAGGGGGGTGCGCGATATAACTCGTTAATGGTTCCTGGTTGCCTGAACAACCTTTACCCCACTCACGCCTACTTTTCCCTCACAATACCCCCTTCCAAAACTTATGGACGGAGTCAATAAGTAAATGAACAGAGGGAAAAGAACTATGTATAACCTCAGCTCAGCCAATCTGAAAAGTGGTTTTCAGAGCCAGAAATATATACAACTTTAAACTTATAGGGCTGAATAACCAGAGCCCATCTCAAGAGTCTGCTATTTGACCCTTTAAAGTTCTCCAAGTACATCAATGGCTTGTGATCTGTTTCAAGCACAAAGGGTTTTCCGTATAGGTAGTATATGAATCTACTTGTACCCCATACTAATGCATAACATTCTTTCTCCACAGTGGAGCATCTTTCTTCTCTAGACAGGAGCTTTTTACTGGCGATAAATACTGGGAAAGGAGTCTCCTCATAATATTTTTTTTTATATATATTTTATTTCAAATACAATTCATAGCTTAACATAAAAACCCCTTAAACAAGGGTTGATGCACATTTAATATAAACACATTTTGAAACATAATCCCTCAGAATGTACAATAGTCATTCGTCTCTCAACCCTTGAGTGGAGAGGACATGTGCTGCTGCTGCCCCCTGGAGTTGTCTGGTGGCAGTATTATTTTCACAAACATGGCGCAGGCTAGCTGGCGAAGGGTAAATACTGTCTGCATTGAATTAACCAGTGGAGCTGTAATGGAGCCATCAATGGCGTTGTTTTTGCCTGCAATCATCAGAGATACCTACGGAATAGCCAATGAGGAGATTTGTGGACTTGCACTGAACGGTACGAAGAGGATTTTTGTAAAATTTAGTTCGGTGAATGTGTATGAGGCAGTGGTGAATAAGTTTCAAGAGGTGGTCATACCAGTTAATCATGCTGTGATGGTGAGGCTGCATGATGTGTCCAGCTATTACACATGGGTTAAGATCAGGAATGTGCCGTTCGAGGCGGATGCATCTGACATCCGGTTCATTATGTGTAAATACGGCACAATACATACGATCACTGCAGGAAGGTGGTCAGCTGGCCCGTATATGGGGATACCTGAGGGTGCATTCTCTGTCAAGATGAAGCTAAGACATCCAGTTTCATCGTACGTGGTGATGGAAGATTTCAGGACTCAGGTTTTTGTAACATACGCTGGGCAGTGACACACTTGCCGTTTGTGCGGGTCGTATGATCACCTGGCTGCGCAATGTGAAAGAAGACGTGGTGATAAGGACCAGCAGCAACGACGAGATGTGGAGGAAAGGAGAGAGGACCAAGATCAGCCATTTTCGACTCTGCCTCAGCAGAGTTTGACATGGAGTGAGGAGGTTGAGAGGGCCGAAGAATAGGAGATGGCAGGTGCTACGCGGAGGGACGACATCACTTCCCTGGACGTTGTACAAGTGCTGGATAAGGTCATCGCAGAAGCGAATGGTAGCGACGCGGAAACGTCGATAGTGTCGACGTTTGAGAACATTTTGGGTAATGAGCGTCCTTGTCAGAATGTTGGTACAGACCTGAATCATGGGTCTGCAGTTGAGGAGGGCGTGGTGATGCCAGCTCTGCCTGAAGTGTGTCGTAAGGATGCCCAGTTGGTGAGAACTGTGGAGGTGGAGGTTCATCATGGCACTGCGCTGGATGACTTGATGCAGGTCGAGGGTACGACGCGAAAGCACACAGCAGTGCTTTCTGATTCCGACGACGTGCTTACGCCCGCACAACGACCCGGGAAGAAAACATGGGCGGAAGCCATGCAGAGAGGTTCAAGGGGCGCCCAGGGGCAGGGGTTGGGTAAGGGTGGCCAGAAAGGGGGGGGGAGGGAAAAGGGTGCAATGAAACGATCAGGTGATAAGTCGATAGTGTCAAGAGGGAAACCCCCTTTGTTGGTTTTAAGTGCCTGACATTGAACATCAATGGCTTGAGGTCTCAGAGAAAGTGTGAGTGGTTTAGGGAATATTTGGTGCGTCATGATGTTGACGTTGTGTTCATGCAGGAACACAATTATAGACCGGGTTATGAGTTGAAGGTGGATGGATATAATGTGTATGTTGAGCATGCAGTCAGATTGAAAGGAGGTGTGGCTATTTTGGTGAAAGAAACTAGCCCGTTGGTTGTCAGGCATAGTGAGGGGGGAGAGGGGAGGGTGATTCGTGTGGATGGGTTATGGGGTCAGGTACAGATGACGTTGGTGTGTGTGTATGGCCCAGCAGAGGGAGATGTAAGGATAAAGAATAAATTCGTGAGGGATGTTCTGGTATATTATTTGCGTGGATTGCCGGGGGTTGCTGTGATAGGAGGTGACTGGAACTGTGTGATAAGGAGTAAGCATGTTGAACCGAGGGGGGCAGGGCATTGTTTGAGAATATTGGGAGAACTGTTATCCAGGGAAGGATTGACAGATGTTGGGGGAGGTGAGGTGGTGGAGCACACATTTATTAAGCGTGGGTATGCGGCTAGGCTCGATTGATTATATGTGCCCAGGACAGTCGTAATACATAGTGTGAGGGTAATGGACGTAGTATTTTCTGATCACAGGGGTGTTTTGGTGGATGTAGGTTGGGAGGGGTTGCCAAGAAGGTGTAAGGGGTTTTGGAAGTTGAATGTAAAGTTGTTTCAGGAAGAAGAGTCTCGACAGTCATTTGTTCAATTGTGGGAGGAGTTGGTGGCAGAGGCGCCTGGGAATAGTGAACTGGTAAGTTGGTGGGACTCTGTGGCGAAATCTCGTATTAAGGAATTTTATATTCGTAGTGGGAAGGAATATACCAGGTTGAAGTATGGGTACCAATCTTATCTTGAGGGGCAGTTGAGAGCTTGCTACGAGCGTGGGAGTGCTAGTTATCCGATGGACGATATTGAGGAATTAAAGGAGCGTATCATGGATTTGCAAAATGAAAGATTTGATGGCGCACGAGTTTTGGGTGGGCTGGAAGAGGTGTTATGGGGTGACAGGCCTTTGGCATGCGTGTTGAGGCGACAGCGTAAGAGAAGAGTGGCGACGGAGATGATGGGATTAACTGTTCATGTGGGGATGGAAGGGTATAGAGAGGGGCAGGTATTAGTGACGACAGAGGGTATGAGTGGTTATCTAGATGCATGGTTTAGGTCATATGCACAAAACGGAGGTATTCGAGATGAGGCTTTAAAGGAAATGGGAGGTTTCGTGCAATGTGAGATTGATGGAATAGATAGGGTAACATTAGAAGGTCCAGTCACGGAAAGTGAGATTTCGCATGCTTTGTCTGGTGCAAGTTTAGGTAAGGCACCAGGTGTAGATGGGTTGCCTAATGATTTTTACGTTAGGAATTGGGAAGTATTGAGAGGATTTTTAGTTAGGTTACTCAATGTAATGAAGGATGATGGGGAAATGGGTGAGCAGCAAAGGACCGCTGTCGTGGTATTAGTTTCGAAAGGTGGACAGACTACGGTAGAGGATTACCATGCAATATCGCTTATGTGTGGCGATTATAAGTTATTTGCATGGATACTAGGGAATAGAATAAAAAAAGGTGATAGGCAACGTAATTGACAGAGGACAATATGGGGAACCGGGTAGGACAATGTATGAAGGGCATGGAGTTCTTAGAAGTTTTATAGAGCAGAGGGGGAGTTGGGGGGTGGGGGTGTTTTGGCATTGGATTGGCGAGCTGCTTACGATAGTGTAGAGAGGGATGCGTTATGGAGGTTCATGCGTTGGCAGGGATTCAGGAGGGAAATTACATCTTGGGCGAGAACATTGTATCAGGGAGCATCTATGAGAGTACAGGTTAATGGAAGGCTAGGTGTTAACATTCAGATGGGAAGGGGTTTGTGACAGGGTTGCCCTCTATCGCAAATATTGTTTGCGTGCCTCCAGGATCCCTTTTATAGGGCAGTTAGGTGGAGTATCGCAAGTGGAGGGGTTAGTAATGAACGAGAGGGTCGGCCGGGTATTGTGGGTTATGTGGATGATACAACTGTATTGGTGAGGGATGAGAAGGATTTACACAAGGTAGGAAAGGTGGTAGATGTGTTTGGCGAGGCTACTGGGATGGAAATTAATGTGGCAAAGTCTAAGTATATGGACCTAGGCAATAACGTAAGCAGAGGTGGGACTGTAGGGCGCGGGTGGAGGGTGGTGGATCAGCTATTGATTTGTAGGATAGTGTACGCTAAGAAACCCTTGTTAATAATTGAGAAGTTTCAGAAGAACTGGGTGCTAGCGACTACAAATCAATTACATTTAGCATTGAATGGAAGTATGATAGTAGGGATAACCCTGTAACAGTCCCAGATTTTCGCTTAGCAGATTACGATGGGCTTAGAGAACACTTATCATCTGTTGACTGGGGTAACGAAGAGAGCTATCAATATGACAGTTTTCTGAACACTATACATGAGGCTCAAAGAACGTTTATTCCGTATAAAGAAATTAGATCAAATAGAAATGACCCAAAATAGATTAATAATAGGCTGAAATATCTACTAGGACATAAGAAAGGAATTTATAGGCTTGTCAAAAGAGGTGAGTGTCATCTTATGAATCAGTATATTAACATTAAGAGGGACATTAAAAAGGGGATAAGAAAAGCTAAAAGGGACTATGAAATTAAAGTTGCTAGGGATTCTAAAACTAACCCAAAAAAAGTTCTTTCAGGTATATAGAACAAAAGTCAGAGATAAGATAGGTCCCCTTAAAAATAACTATGGGCATCTTACTGACAAAGAGAATGAAATGTGCTCGATTTTAAATAATTATTTTCTCTCGGTTTTTACACAGGAAGACACTAATAACATTCCAGTAATTAATTTCTATAGTGGGCCAGAAGAAGATAAATTATGTAACATCACAGTCACTAGTGAAATGGTTGTGAAACAGATAGACCGACTGAAGCAAAATAAGTCACCGGGTCCTGATGAGGTTTTTTCAAGGGTTCTTAAGGAATGCAAAATGGAACTCTGTGAACCATTAACTAATATTTTTAATTTACTCTTCAAACAGGTGTAGTGTCTGATATGTGGAAGATGGCTAATGTAATTCCTATTTTTAAAACAGGGGACAAGTCGTTACCGTCAAATTACCGCCCAATAAGTCTGACCTCAATTGTAGGCAAATTACTAGAGTCAATTATAGCTGAGATTATAAGAAGCCATCTCGATAAGCATAGCTTGATTAATGATACTCAGCATGGATTCACAAGAGGCCGGTCTTGTCTAACTAATTTATTAACTTTCTTCAGTAAAGCTTTTGAGGCTGTTGACCACGATAAAGAATTTGATATTATTTACTTAGATTTTAGTAAGGGTTTTGATAGAGTTCCACACCAAAGACTGTTAAAGAAAGTGGCAGCTCATGGCATTGGGGGAAAAGTGCTCTCGTGGGTCGAGTCATGGCTCACAGACAGGAAGCAGAGAGTGTCCATAAATGGGGTTAAATCCGAGTGGGGATCTGTAACAAGGCCCGTTGTTGTTTATAATATATATCAATGATCTTGATGAGGGTGTTACTAGTGATATGAGCAAATTCGCCGATGACACAAAGATAGGTAGGATAATTGATTCAAACGTAGATGTTAGGGAACTTCAAGAGGATTTAAACAAACTGTATTCTTGGTCAGAAAAGTGGCAGATGCAGTTCAATGTAGATAAATGCAAGGTTCTGAAGCTCGGGAGTGTCCATAACCCTAGCACTTATAAGTTAAATGATGTAGAACTTAGCCATACAGAGTGCATAAAGGACTTGGGGGTTATGGTGAGCAGCAGCCTTAAACCAAGACAACAATGCCTAAGCGTACGTAATAAGGCAAATAGATTACTGGGATTTATATCAAGAAGTGTAAGCAACAGAAGTCCAGAGGTCATACTGCAGCTTTATACATCATTAGTAAGGCCTCACCTAGATTATGCAGCTCAATTCTGGTCTCCATATTACAGAATGGACATAAATTCGTTAGAAAACATTCAGCATAGGATGACTAAATTAATACATAGCATTAGAAATCTTCCTTATGAAGAAAGATTGAAAACTCTTAAGTTACATTCACTTGTTAGACGAAGAATGAGAGGAGACCTGATCGAAGTGTATAAGTGGAAGATAGGTATTAATAAAGGTGATATTAATAAGGTATTGAGGATATCTCTCCAAGAGAGAACCCGCAGTAATGGATTTAAATTAGATAAGTTTAGATTTAGAAAGGACATAGGAAAGTATTGGTTTGGAAATAGGGTAGTTGATGAGTGGAACAGTCTACCTAGTTGGGTTGGTAGGTAAGACACATAGGCAACAGTTAGGCAACTTTATTCCGAAACGTTTCGCCTACACAGTAGGCTTCTTCAGTCGAGTCCAGAAAGTAGGCAGGAACAGTAGAGATGTGAAGACGATGTAACTAGCCCATCACCCTTGAAGTCGTAGAATTTGAGGTTGTCAGTCCCTCGGCCTAGAGAAGTTCAGTTCCATAGTCAGGAACTATCTGAAGATCAAGCGACAGTGCGGAGACTTAAATACTGTCGGAAGGAGAGGTGCAGAGTAGTAGTAGTAGTAGTAGTGAGAGTGTAGCCACTGAGAGGTCAGGTCCCTCTCTGAGAGGGAGTAGTATCCTGCGCTCTTATAGTATGTCAATGTTTTGTAGGTATTTGATGAGGCGGGGGTACCTTTTTACTTCCAGAGCACATATGTACGACTTTATAAATGTACCTTTGGTGGGGGGTGGATGTATAGGTTTTAATGGTATGTGGTGAGGTTTTTACCTTTAAGAATTGTTTTGTATATAAAACTTGGCATAAGATGTTTAAGTGTGCTGAAGTAGATTCTCTGGATATGTTGTTGGTACACCTGTGTGAAGTTTTTTTTCTTTTTGGATTGTGTATACGTATGTTGTACTTTAATTTTGTTGTTACATGTTGATTGGTTTAGTGACATGTTTGCTTCCATGTATAATGTATACTGTATTTTAAATAAAATAAAAAAAAAAATAGCAAATAACAAACAATATTAACAAACACAAAGAGGTTACACAAATATACTAGAAAATATCGCTTGTGACAAAACATAACATTAAGAAAGATGGGTAATCTTAACCCTATTAACACAAGAATAACAACAAGAACATAACATGTAGGTGACCCCTGTAACAGGTTCAATAATATAATTAATTCCATAATCCCTTCAGGTAAAACCTATTTACATAATATTACTGTGAATATTGCCAATGCACAATACAATACAATAAGAAAAATTATTACTATAAATATATAAATATTATCGGTTACTCACAACCAACACAAATAATCAATAAATAAAAGAACTACATCACAATCTCATGATAAAAATACTTTACTCACCTACCTCCCAGTACATAAGTTCCCTACAGTCACACATACTCGCCTTGCCACAGTCTTCGAGTTAACCAAAAAACTAGAAAAGCCATAAGCATTCCGCACTCATTACAGGCTATACACATTATATAACATAGCAATAAAATGCTCGGTACAAACACATAAAACCCCGTTTGCCAGGCCATAGCCGAAAGGTATATCAAGTACTTCAACAAAGAAAGAAGGGCAGTAGATCGGGACTGGTTTCAAACGGATTCGTTGGACAATAAAGCAGATTTGTAAACGGAGGGGGTAGTAGGCGCCCTTATCAAACACAAACAATAAATATAAATCAGGAACGTGCACGGTAAGCTGTCCAATATACAAGTACAGTTAGAAATAGAAACACAAATAGCTAGAGCTTCATTTATGGAGGTTATTAGTAGAATTATTCAAGAGGTTGCTAGTAGATTTACAGTAAATCCAACAAAATCATTATGAAGCTCTGTGTAGTCTGCGGTCAATCAAACAAACGGGCTTCCCCCATGGATAAATTGTCATTTTGTGGAAATTGGTGTCACCCCCCTTGTGCAGATATCCAGAACTAGCTACAAGCAGAAATTAAAACAGGGAAGTGTTTTTGGGTATGCCCAAATGAGATAAATCTGTGGACAAAAATTTCACAAGGGTATTAAAAGAGGACAACATAAAAGCTGCTTTCATAGAAACTGGAAGCTTTCTACAACGATGGGAACAAAAAAAGTCGGGGGCTGACTGGTACTGCCCTTGATACTGGCATGTAGTCAGAAACTGTAAGGCTGGAGGTGAAGTCTGGTAGTCAGTAAATGTGGGGCTGATAGTGCTGTCCTGGGGGGACATTTAAGGGTGAAGCTGGAGATGCTGTCCTGGGAGACGTAAGGGTGAAGCGGGGGTTGCTGTCTGGTATTTCGGAATTATACGCGGGAAAGGGAAAATACATATAAATGACCTCATAGGGGACAGGAGCCGTAGTGGGGAAACAAGTGTAGTTCAAAGATAAGATAAAACCTCTTTGCAAACTAGAAATACAACAGGAAATAGCAAACAAGAGGACTCCACTAGCAATAGTGAGGATATATTACCAAAAACAACTGGGGGAGCTCCATTGTTGGTGCTAGGGAGGATAGGAGTAAGACAGGGAAACATGCCCAACGGGGATACAGTCACAGAACCCAAGGGGCAAGCAGAAACCAAGCCTGTGCACTTACTAGGGCACTTGGTATCTGCAGGCATGGGAAATCGGGAAAAACAACGGGACGTGCAACTATGACCACCTAGAAATGCATGCCCATATGACAACAGGAAAATGCAAACCCCTTCCTGTAAGCTTTTTCACCCTAAAACTGTAACCTCTTCGTACAGGAAAGACTGTGCTATAACTTAAATTGCCGGGCACACCATCTAAAGGGGAAACAAAAAGATACAAAACATCCAGGCCATGGGAAAACCTGGGTAGCCACAGCCACTAAAGAAGGAGAGGTTTTTTAGTGCCAGGAAGGAAAAAAAAACTGGCAGGAAATGGCAGAAATTCGTACACCAAATCCAGTCATTCCTGGAGTGGAACCACAGGCGATGGCCTCCACTCCAAACCAAAGATACAATATAATGCCGGAAAAAAATCCCCCCCCCAGTACCAACAATACCACCAGTCCGATAACATTTCTTCTTTGCAAATATTACAGGGTCTAAAGCCAGCAACAAACAAAAAAATCCCTTTTCATCCGTGGACTGCTTGCAGAGGCAAAGGCAATGTTCGCGCTTTCACTGAGACCCACATAAAGGATCACTTGGACAACGAAATATGGATCCCAGGTTACAACCTATCAGATGTGACAGAGTGAACAGGCAAAAGGGGGGGGGGGGTTGGCCTGTACTTGCAGAGTCATTGTTTGCACAGAAACTGCTTAATGCCTCAAATGATGTAGTGGAAGTTTTAGCAGTAAAGGTCGAAAACCCAAAAACCCTAGTCATTGTGGTAGTCTACAAGCCTCCGGATGCAACATCCCAGCAATTCCAGGAACAGCTGTTAAAAATTGACCTTGTTCTTGTTCATGTTCAGACCAGAGCTTTGGTGAGATGGGTAAGGAAGAAGGATGGGTAAGGATAGAAATTTTGGAAAAGGGTGGGAGGGGGGAGAGAGGTAGGATATAAAAGGTAAGTGGCCCAAGCACTTTGGTGTAATTTAAAAAGTGTACGTGAAATGATAAGATATTAATTAAGAGGTATAATACTAACCCATCAGAGTCACATAGATATAACAGATATATAAGTACATGACTCTGAATTATTGGTAGTAATTATACAAGTTGCATTTTTTTTTTTTTTTTTTTTTTTTTTTTGCGATTGCACAACGGATATTTATGCGACAATGAAGGCAATAATGTTCTGGCCAATTTATAGAATTACGTGACAATGGCTTCTTACAGGTGGTGTCCAGCCATAGTAATTAGCATAATTTTTATATTAGATTGTTGTATAAGATTTCTCCCTAATTGGGGGCGATGATGTTCTCAGTATACATAGAAGGGTTCTGGTGTTACCCAATTTTCTTCATCAGGGAGGTTGCTCAATATCATGGGTCGATGGTAATCCTCTTTATGTATAAAACGACGGACCCTCTGTGGGAGAGTCATTCTTTTGAGTCCTGTGGGGAGGAGTTTTGGGATGATAAAAATCCGTGGTATTTACCACTTGTTTTAGGATGTTCTCTGTCTGGCATGTATGGGTTCTTGCATTGTATAGAGTTGTTTCTTTTTTAGGGTGTCAAGGGTCCCATTATGGCAGTAATATCTTGTTGTATGTGTAAAATCTGCCATTTTAACTCTGTCTCTCCTCCTGGTATCGGTAATGAAGCGAAGAGCTCTATTCTGGACCCTTTGTAACCGTAGCATATTGGTTTTTGTTGTTAATGACATTGGGACACAAGGGTATTCGAGTATAGGTCGTATTAACATTTTTACAGATGTTTTTTGACATGTTAAAGGGGCTTGATTGAATCGAAAGGGGACTGCTAAGACCGGCTTTGCTATGTTGATCCTTTTAGTTAATGAGATGTTGAGTGGAGCAGCCTGTCTATTTCATATCCCAAAATCTTGTTAGGGTTTCTAATGGCTACAGGTGTACCTCTGATGGAGATACCCCTTTATCTTCAATTGTTGATGCAAAACATCCTATCGTGCTAACAAGGACTTGTCAGGATTAGTCGAAATTCTCCATTTCTTTTTCCCAATTAGATGTTCGACAAAAGTTCAATATTCATTTTTTCTATGACTCTCTCATCTTGTATTTTCCTGTTCCCGGAGTTAATGAGCGACATGAATAACATCATCTGCAAACTGTGTCACAATTGTATCATTAAACTCTGGTTGAGGAAGGTCATTCACATAAATGTTGAACAGAAGTGGACTGAGACAAGAACCTTGTGGGACACCAGCTGTCGGTTAAAAGGCTCTGCCGACCTGCCATGAAAGGTGGGAATGATTTTTCTTTGAGTTAAGAAATTATTTTATTACTCTGAGAAAGTCCCGTTATGGTCTGGTAGGTCAATGGTTTGTATATAAGGCCATCATGCCATAAGCTATCAAAAGCTTTATGAAAATCTTGGTGGCAATTAAGGCAAGATTGCCCTGATGTTTTAGACTTGCTACAGTATCGAAAATAACATTTATTGCATGATGGGGACCCCTATGTGTTCTAAAGCCAAATTGTTTTTCATAAAAAGTGATTAAACTCCATATAGTAGTTCCAAACTGTTGGAAATGACTTTCTCAAGAAATTTTCCAGTGACTTCAATAAAGATATAGGTCTATTGTTCCAGGTTGGTGAATGTCTTTATTGGGCTTACCAAGAAAGATCATCCTAGCAGTCTTAAAAACCACTGGAAAATGTCCTGAGGCCAAGATGGCATTAAAGATATTTACCAAAGACTGTTTACAATTTCTGGGAAGGAACTTTATTTGTTTCATTGTTATTCCAGAGAGGCCAGGGGCTCTATTTCTCATTCTTCCAATAACCTGATTATCTCTGTAATGTAATAGGTCTAGTAAGCAGGTGGTATCTTCAAGAGTTGAAGTATCGATGGAAGGTAGTGGTTGTAGATCATCCAAGTTCTCTCTCCATTCCATTTACCAACTGGATAATGTTATTGTTAAATTGACGATGTTATTGTGGGGAGAATTTTCTCCCATACATCAACCCCTCAAATTAGCTGGTCCTGTGGATCGTCAAATTTAATTTCAACATCTTCATCATCCTCATCAGTGAATGTATGAACTAGGTAGTTAGGAGCCTTGTGCTTTGCCCCTAAAAGTTTTTCGGATCTTACTCCAAAATTTTTTCTGGTTCACGTTTATACTGATTGCTTGAAGAACTAGCAATTTCCATAAGTCCCGTTTGTGATGACTAATCATGTTAATTTAAATTTTGCCTTAATCGGTGCAGTGTAGCTGCTGGTGGTTGTCGCGTTTGAAGATGCCTTTGACATTTTGCTTGATAATTTCTTAAATTGTCTCTAATTTCCCTAGTAGGTTTATATTGTTTTGGGATAAACTTTGTGGAAGCTAATTGAAAGTTGCAATGTAGCTTCAATTATTCGATTATGCAGGACCTGATTGCATCATCAATTGCAGTGGAAGGTAGATTTTCAATGACACCCAAATTTCATCCTCACCAGAAATGCCTGAAGGGGTCCATCCTAGGGTGTTAAGATTGGGTTTAGGAGTTACAGGTATTCTAAATGGAGAAGTTTGGTTGATTGCATTATAACAGGGATTTGGTCAGATCCTACATTTCCACCAGGAGATAACGACAGTGGGAAAAATGTCACAGTCTCTGTTTGTCAGTACTATATCTGGTGTCCCTGGATGAGGTCCAATGTACGATTTAAAGAATGGGCCTTGAAATGACAAGTTTCTAGCTGTCATGATATTAAAGAGTTGTTTCCCTTTTTAAGTCACCAGTGGAATACCAGCTCCACAGTTGAAAAGGGCAGGGTGATGAGCATTAAAATCTCCTGCTAGAATTGTTGCAATATTTCTTTTCTTAATATCCTATGTAGAGGAAAATTTACTCTATATATTGTTGTCTCGGGGAAAATATCCAGTTCCTATCACTAGTTGTCCATGAGACGTTGTCATTTCTATTGCAAGAATGTTATTTTTCATCAACATGAATATTTTTAAATGTATAGCCTAATTTAACTAAGATGGCTACACCACTAAAGGGTCCTCTCGGTTTTCCACGCAGAGTAACCACGTAATTTAATTATGTTGATCAACTCTTGCAGTGTCTCGTTCAAAAGTATAACATCGGGGTTGTTAATTATGTAGTTCAACCTCAAGAAGGTAACGGCTATTAAAGAAATGTTGAACATTAAGTTGGAAAAATTGTAATCCCCCTTATTTCTTGCACTTCGCTCGTGTATGCGGTCTGAACGCCTGCAAGTAATGTCATGTGTGGTATCCACACTAAACCCTGCTGGACTCGTCAAGGGGAGGAGGGAACTTCTGCGTAGGTGCTTGGTATTAAAAATGCCATATCTTCACTAGAGGTGGTAATATTAACAGACTCATTTTGAATCGTTAGAGTCATCATCAGAAAAATGAGGTATGATATTCCCAGTTACAGGAAGCAGAGGTTCGTGAGAGTTAATGGGAGACTGTGGAGGCTCCAAGGAAATTAGGTATGCAAGGTGAGTTTCCTGGAAAGTTCCTGTTCAACAGGTCAGCTTCAATAGCGGGAGAGTAGGGACAATTTCTGGGGCATTGTTATGTTCAGGTGTTGACTTATCGGGTTGAGGGGAGTTGACAACCTGGGTATGCGATGTGGGCGATCCCGGGTCAGGGATGACTTAGGCTATTTTTTAGATGTAGAATAGGGTACATACTTCTTGTTGTGAGAAGGCTGGGTCATAATAGCCTCACATTTTCTGGGATAGTGATGGGAGTAATCCCATTAGCCATTAACAAATCATTTAAAACCCGAGAGCAGAGTTGAATGTCACCACTGCTATGTCTTTTGGCCCCTGTCTGGAAAATCTTCCAGCTCCTGCACCCAACATCTTGCTCCTGGGGGGGATTTCAACTTAAGGCACCTAAAATGGAGGAATATAGCAAATAAAAATTGTTGCAGTAATAACACCAGGGGCAGCTCTGATGAAAACTCACACTCACACGAGCTTTTAAATCTCTGCACAAAATTCAATTTAAACCAGCAAATAATAGAGCCTACTGGACTGGAGAATACACTAGACCTCATCTTCACTAAAAATGATTGATCGTTAAGAAATGTTCACCATATCAAAAACAATATACTCAGATCACAACATAATGAGGTTCAGACATGTATGGTTTGGGGCCCCAGACCGACTAATGAGACTAGTCATGGGGAGCATTCACCAAATCAACTTCAATAACAAAAACATAAAGTGGGACCAAGTAAACCCAAATCCTAACCGATATAAGCTGGGAAGATATACTAAGCAACACAGACCCCAATTATGCCTAGAACAGATTAACTCGGTGGCACTCGATGTATGCACAAGGCTTATTCCTCTAAGAAAAAAGGAGGTAGATGTAAATAGAAAGAGACAGGCGCTCCCTTTACAGGCGACGGAAAAGAATAACAGAGCGGCTTTAAAAAAGGTCAATATATCTGAAATACGTAGGGAGACATGGGCAGAGAAATAGAAAGCATCGAACTTAAGCTAAAAGAATCCTTTAGGAGTCAGGAATGCGGGAAGAACTAAAAGCCATAAATGAAATCGAAGAAACCCAAAAGTATTTCTTCTCTATGCCCAAAAAAAAATCGAGAACAACGTCCAGTATTGGGCCCCTACTTAAACAAGATGGGTCCTACACAGATGACAGCAAGGAAATGAGTGAGCTACTCAAGTCCCAATATGACTCAGTTTTTAGCAAGCCACTAACCAGACTGAGAGTCGAAGATCAAAATGATTTTTTTATGAGAGAGCCACAAAATTTGATTAACACAAGCCTATCCGATGTTATCCTGACACCAAATGACTTCGAACAGGCGATAAATGACATGCCCATGCACTCTGCCCCAGGGCCAGACTCATGGAAGTCTGTGTTCATGAAGAACTGCAAGAAGCCCCTATCACGAGACTTTTCCATCCTATGGAGAGGGAGCATGGACACGGGGGTCGTTCCACAGTTACTAAAAACAACAGACATAGCCCCACTCCACAGAGGGGGCAGTAAAGCAACAGCAAAGAACTACAGACCAATAGCACTAACATCCCATATCATAAAAATCTTTGAAAGGGTCCTAAGAAGCAAGATCACCACCCATCTAGAAACCCATCAGTTACACAACCCAGGGCAACATGGGTTTAGAACAGGTCGCTCCTGTCTGTCTCAACTATTGGATCACTACGACAAGGTCCTAAATACACTAGAAGACAAAAAGAATGCAGATGTAATATATACAGACTTTGCAAAAGCCTTCGACAAGTGTGACCATGGCGTAAATAAATACCGACAAGTTGGTTTAGAAAGACACGTAAGCAAACACTATAACATATTTATT